>DWME01000541.1:0-32247 GCA_018244795.1 Parelbella ahira ahira
GAGGAAGTATCAACGTACAAAGGCACTTGTTAGAGCCAGTAAAACAAAGCAAAACGTAATCACCATCATCATCACCAATATCATCATCATTATCATTATCAGCCGGTCATCGTCCACAGCTGGACATAGGCGTCTCCAATAGCACGCCATTGAACTTAATCTTCAGCTCTCCGCATCCAACAACTGCCACCCACGATTCCATAACAGAATACACAAGACACATTGACACGAAAGGCCTCGTCCATTATTATTTCATCCGTGATGTGTTCCGTTTTGCATTTTGAATATTCATAAACACCATCCAATCACGACTAGTTCGCTTATTCATAGTCGCGAAATAGTTTGCGTACTAATCAATTGTATTAATTTATCAAATCATGCAAATGTGTAATTATAGAGTATTCATTGGCGCTTTTCTAATAATACCTTGTTTAATACATCTTTATTTGCAGGTGGACTCTTTCTGGATTATTAATACGAATTCGCGTTCAATAGGAGAACAAATTTGTGAAATAAATCGTCGTTCATAAATAGCATATTTGCTATGTTATTTCAGTATTTTTATTCAAAACACGTGTTCTTTGTTTAATCGTCATTGGTTTAATGAGGTATTTGTGCCATTTATATTCTGTGTCAGTATTGTCGTGCTTAAGATACACTGTAATACATATACATGACAAGTTTTACTACAATACATCAAGTATTCTAAAAATAAATATCCGACAGAAGACATTTATGTAAAAATTCAAATGATTCTGTAATTAGTTACATGAAAAAATAATTGAAAATCACGTATTAATTATTAATTCAATTATCTCTTTTTCTAAATTCAATTAAGCGCTCTATATTTCTCTAGCAATTTAATTACAAATTATGACATTTGTTTCAATGCTAATGAGGGTGCAAATATGTAAATTTTCGGCGCTCGTTGATCTATTCATACCTCATAAGTGACCTGACGTGACGATAACAATAATAATATTTTTTATGTTTAACCATATAACCACAAACTCATATCTTCGATAAATTCTATGTAAATTGACACTGTTCGAGTTGGCAATGAAGCATAATATTATACAATGTTGCCAGTACTAATACATGTATAACAGAATTAGTTCACTTATTAATTGATATACAAACTAGTTTTAAACGCAACTAACTAGTACAATGTAATTGGTTCGTATAATTGGCCATCGGACTACGTCATTAGTTCGTGCTTGGGGAAAAGACCGTACAGCTTGTTTTGTTTTATATGTATGTTGTGTTAAAATCGTTATAATAATACTATATTGGTCATACATGTTTAAATAATGTCGCTTCTACACGTCTCTCAGATCGTTTTCACTTACATTGCAGTATTAATAGATTTTGTGTAACGGCTAACCTACCTTAGACTATGGACTTAATCTTAACCCTCTCAGAGGTCTCCTACCCGTGTTCAACACTGGAACGGTAAAAGGATAGATGATTACAATGAATGTATTAGAATTATAAATCGTTTTTGTCGAAGTTGTCCTGTCGGTAAGGATATCAGAAGACATTTTCAATTAAATATATTTATCGAAATTTATTTTCAAGTGGTTGCAAAGCGACACTGCTGATTAAGAGATCTTGGGTTCGAATCCCGAGTCGGGTACCTACTATTAATTTTTTTACTGGAATTTTCTGACACAAATTTTCTTACCTAGATTATTCTCAAGTGGAAATGTCTAGTATTGACCTGATCTCTAAATCTCTGCCCGGTGTATGGCAATAGAATCACCACCTATTTCAATGGGACGTAAATCTTAACTGGTGAAACGTGGGAATGTGATGCATTCCTCTGCCTACAGCTTCGGATATACCTACAAATTCGGTCAAAGAATCTTACACATTATTATTACATTTTAAATATACGTATTGTGTACGTGACTTACTCCACATAGGGACATAGGTTTAGGAGGACACAGAGTCCTTTCAATAGGCACCATTAGCTATAGCTATATTATATATATACATATAGCGAGAAATCATGCAACGTGTTCGAGCTCCCCTTAAAACATGGCCGGTTATAGGGTTGGGCACTAAGATTTTCACATGTATTTAAATATAACACAACCTGTATTTCCCCTAAGGGATAGAGAGAAAAGTGTATTATAGTGAGTATCCGTGATTCAGTCATCTAATTAAAAGAACATAATATCACGTCAGTATTTTCCGCAAGAGTAGGGACAAGAGAGTAGAACACTTCAAGAATTCGCCACTTATACGTCCCGTCATGGAATAGGAAGTGAGTCGTGTGCATTTAAAACGCTATATTGTTAAACAGCATTATTGAAGAGCGGTGAATTTATCCGCTGTATATTCAATTATTACCGAAAATTAATATTTAAATATCATATAAATAATTCAATTGAATAAATTAAAATTTGTTCTTGGAATTCAATTATTAATTTAATAATCTGATTAATAAATGAAATACTGTTTATATTTTTAAACTCTGCCACGTTTTAAACGGAAAAAACAATTGCTAGTTCGTATAAATTTTCACCAGCCCTAACATACTCGGAATTTTTAATCCAAATCAATCCATCTTAAAGACGTCCTATTATGAGAGGTAACCCGTAACCAGAGCCGCATTAAGGGATAATAGGCGACGCTATAATAGGTCCGAGTCTTTGTCTCCCCACCACGCCTGCCGTCAATTGGGACTGACGACTGTGAAATCTCATTGTCGGACCCACCACGCTCACATCCCGGTTTAATGGACGTTTTTGTCAAACAATTACACACTAATGTAATTTTATATAAAACATGTTGGGGTATATAAAATTACTTTAGTACAGATCATATTGAAGAAAAGTTAGTAACATCACGACTGTAATCCTCTAAGAGATAGGCAGAGGAGTTTAGTGCAATCCAACGCTTCACCAGTTACGTTTATAATCCACTATGATATAGTGGCATACACCGCGCACAGACATAGAAAACAAAATGCATTTGTTTTAATGAGTACAATTTTATTATGACTATATTATCAAACTGAGTTCCTTACGAGTACGCACGCAACCGAAACCAAATATCTCAAACCTCACAGACCTGACTTTCTTCTTTTTCTATATTTGTCACTGTGTTCATACCGGCACGCCGGTTTCGTAAACTTCTGACTAGCCTGTCAGCCAGTATCTGGCATAAATTATTCTGTATGATATAGAAAATATTACTTTTTACCAATTAATGTTTTTTTGTTTATTATTCAATAGAAAGTTCAGTACTAGATACACTATTTAAGTAAAATTGTGTTGTTATGTATACCGAACGCCTGTAACCTGTAACACGTCCTGTATTGCGTGATTAGACATATTGTTATCAGTTTGCCCCATCCAGTACTACCGATGATTCATATATTAAAAATATGTTATCCAAGTTTTCTCATGGTAGTAAAATTACCATAAACAACACATAAATACATATCCTTGCCACACGTGTAATGTTTTAACTATTATTGTAATGTAACGTTTATTACAGATGAATAATCTAAGACGATTAATAGATGCATGGTTTGACGCACGACTCTATCATGCCATAATACGAGTAGGTTATATCTACAAGTATTTAATACGATAAGCGTAGAGTTCGTAATTGTATCTGTGTTATTAGAAACTATAGATGATGTTAATCTTATTAATTAAATTGGATGTGATTCACATGTTTTGAGAAAATGTAGGGTTTTTCCTACTTCTTCGGGGACTGCAGGGGTGATATTCCATTACGTTACGTAAAGTTTGGTTATTGAGCGGAGTTTAGCGTAGATATTGAAAGTTAGTGTTTTGAGGTCGCGGCAGACTACTTACAGGGTAGTCAAATAATGACAATTTTTTCTATGAAGAGTGTATGGTGCGAATATGTAGAGTTTGGATATTAAGCTGTTAGACTTTAGGGCAGATATTGATCGTTAGTGTCCTGAGGTCAGGCCAGATTTCTTACGGGGTAGTGAAAGAACTCCAATGATCTCTATCCTGACAGATTTGACGTGCTTCTTCTACATTTGTCAGTCCCTTCATACACATATACTTGTTTTCAACTTTCCTGTTAGGTAGTGCCTAATTTAACTGGTTCAGATACTTCAAGAAAATGTATTGAGCAGAAACTGAAATTGAAATTCGACAATTGTAGCGTATCAAAGCGAAATTAGTGTTATCGTAACACCTACGATGATTTGCTTTGAAATCTAAATTGGAGAATATTAAACGAACTCGTAGTTGATGGCAAATTTTATTTATTACAACAAGTGAATATGGCTCATTAATCGAATACATCAATCTGCAATTTAGAATATACCTATTTTTTATTTAATAAATCACACCACAGATATTATGGCGCCAACTACACATTTCATAGATCAATTGCTTTGATAACTGTGCAACGGACCCTTAAAACTAAATTGTGTAGCACAGATTAAACAATAGTTACAGACTTTCCGATTGTGTCATAATACAAGTATGTCGATATTTATTGTCTAATGTGGCATTAGCAACTCAAATGAACGTAACTTGATTACCGTTGTGTTATTATTTTGCAATTGTGTGTGTAATTGAACCAATTACCTGCAACGGTAGGAATATATTATCTGTTGTAACATCGCATTGATGTGTTCTTTGCTTCGCTCAAGCGAACTTCGCTATACAATACAATACAATACAATACAAAACACTTTATTTAAAATGCAAACCACAAAAATAACATGATTCGGTAAAAACAAAAGGCGGTCGTATCGCTAAACGAGCGATCTCTTCCAGAAAACCTTTACTGGCTATATAAAAATGCATATCGTTATTTGTGGAAGTTCATTGCTTATTATTATACAGCCAGGTCCCTTACGGTGCAGACATTGGGCAGCGGATAAATATTTTAATCCTCACAGACCTGACTCCTTTTTCTACGTTAATCATTCAAAAGGAAAAAAGAAAACAGTTTATTTTATTTTACATCATATTTCTTTGAAATAATAGATAATAATACATAGATTTGTTCAACCTTAAGTGTTCGTTATTTCTCATGCACGCTTATAAAGGCAGAATTAACATTGATTAGTAATAAAAGCAGTTATATTATTTTTTTAACTCCACTTAACTACATGACGTATTTACAATAAATTAATTGATAAGAAAATGATAATTTTTCTTTCCAATCTATTAATAAACACTACAGTGGAATATAAAAAGCACTATTCATGTTAATTTTACATTTTACAATAGATAAATAGACGTAAGCCTTTGTAACGTGACAGACTTCACGACTCACCGGTCAGCCAAATAGCCGTCACGCGTCCGACAATTTCCCACTCATTAATTCTATTTCCAGGAAATCTATGATGTTTTTGTGCGATAGGTTAATAACGCTTTTCAATTAATTATTTTCCGCTTCCACGTTGTAACTAGCGAAATGTTTTTGTTAATTATTGGAAATAAAATTAGATCAAATATTGTTGATGGACGCAAGTGCCGACGGAGGCAAAGGGTCGCCTATCTTGACCATATAGGTCAAATACAGACTGAATGGGGAGTTAGATGTCTTTGAAACGGACGTGCATATATAAGAGAGTGCTGAGGATAGAGATAAATTGGTACGCGATATCCTCTGCCTGCCCCGTGAGGGATGTGCCATGATGATATATTAATAATGGTTAAATTTTATTTCAATAAACATTATTTACGATGTATGTATGCATGTACGTCAAAACACCTGACGAATAATTATGTTTTTTGAATCACACATTTTTGATTAATAACGATGCCGTAATTATTAGTTACCTATATGTAGTTTTTAATATGTAGTTATTTATAAACCTCACTTATTACATGTCTGAACATAAGTATTGCGTGTTAGAATAACACTTATAGCTCAAAAATTCCAGCACAGCTTAATATTTCGAAGGTATATAATAGGTATCGAAGGTATAATAAGATAACCAGCCGGCCAAGGTCTCGTTGACGCGCAACGTGATGTCCTTAACACTTTTATAGTGTTGCTCTTAAACACGAATACCTACTTAGTAAACACTCATTTCGAGACTAAAAGTCTAAAATACTAAGACTTGCTATATTTCCTATAGGTTATTGATGGAATAAGTCCGCAAGGTTAAAGATATTTGATACTCTGCTCTCTGTCAATCCTGTAAGAAACTTAGCGTGAAGATATGTATGTACGTAAGTTATGGACATTCTTCCACTGAGCATGTGTCTTCTATGAGACAAATGAGAAGGCAAAGATAGCCTATTGAAATAAAGATAGCCTATTGCATTTGGTGAAGATACAGATAGGTTAGGGCAAGCGATGAGCAAGATTTCCGACAAGAATAGCTCACGTTTTTCAATGTATCCGTCCAGAAACGGTCACCAGTCCAGTGTTTATACCAAATTAGATCCTATATCGGCTTTTTTTCATGAAACAAGCGATCAACATCAACGTATTCCGTCAGCTTGCAACAGCTTATAATAACCTTTATATCATCATAGAAAGTGGGCCGTTAAAATGCCGCTGTGACGAACATATTTCCATTTGTCACTCGTTCAAATACAGCGGGGGTCTACGTCGTGCGTGTGAATAGAATACTCGCTCGTAATCGTTAGCACACACGTAATTGGTGTGTTTATTTCAAAGTATTTAATTTTTCGCACTTATCGATTTCACCTTGGCATTGATAAATGTTCTAAGCGTGTTGATACCGTATTTTTCTTTGTTATATTTACGTGTGTGCATAAAGAAATGGGTGGTTCCTTTTTACACCCAATTTGTATGTATAAATGATCGTGAATCTATTGAATTGTGTTTAGTTGATAGAACGTAAAGATCGTTAGTTATTCTGACAGTTGCTAGAAATACTGAGTAGACTATCAATATCGATAAACTCAAATCAAAATTCTGTATTGAATTAAGGCTGCCAATCTGCAAATGTTCAGCGTGGTAAACTATTGTTTTAAGGCCTGTAGTTCTTAGAGACTATCTGTAAACAAAACTTTTACGATCTGGGGGCCAATGATAAAATAAATATTATATTGTTATAAAAATATAGATATCTATCCTACGAATGCGAGTATATAAAACCTTTCTTTTTAATTTAATTCACACAGAATGCTACAAAACAATTGTATTTAGTTAAAATGTTTGTTTAATCGGAAAGTTAAGATTTATGAACATAGATAAAATGAAACTCAGAAGACCAATACAGTCAACATTATGTAAAAAATAATCATTCTCAACGGTTTCAGTTGTCATTCCCGTAAACTGATCAAAGGACAAAAGTTACATCTAATGTGATCAAAGTTGAACTAGCTGAATGGTATCGAGGAAAAGATCGTGTATTTTGGCAACATTTTAAAACGACATCACAATACGAAACATGAGCGTATTGTGCGGTTATCAGATCTACACATTCACAAGGCGATAACAGATAAAACACAACTGTGCTTAGAATTCTACCCGTAGAATACTCCTAAAGGTCGTCATACAGGGAGATGTAATATATATTAATATATTGTGCTATAATATTGTATTAGAGACTCGTATTTTCGCGTCATTGCTAGCGTCACTACTGAGCGATATAATATAGTTATTAATATATTGTGCTATAATATTGTATTAGAGCCTCGTATTATCGCGTCATTGCTAGCGTCACTACTGAGCGGTATATAATTATTAATATAATGTGCTATAATATTGTTTTAGAGCCTCATATTATTGCGTCGTTGCTATTATGTACATATGTAGTTGCAAGCGTCACTACTGAGCGCGAGATCCTGAGTTCGATCAGATGGTAGCTATGCTATAAAATCGTTGCGATTGCATCATCATCTGACATATATATATTGTTTTTCTATAGGTATAGAGTTACGTCCTGTTACATCTGGTCAAATATTGTCACAACGTAAGAAAGAGATTGACATATACATATATGGAAGCTACGTTTTCTATGGTTTGCTTTAATATACGAATATGTGCATATATTATAGCTCCGTCTGTGTCGATGTATACAATGTGAAATTTTATGAAATTTCACGGTTTGTAAATGTTTATGGGTTGTCCCTTTGTTGCTTCAACACTGCACCATTGAGTTTCAATTCGAAAATGGCCGCCATAGTGATAATTTGATTGATTTATCACGACGCTGATACAACGTATTTCTGGTTGTTGAGTAAACTCGGATAGATCGTATCGAGAAATGGAGAGTTGTGTGGAAAAGGCCGGGGGCTGTTTATCAAAGGCATGCCTCGGATTTAAGCTAGAAGTTAAGTGTTCAAAACTAAATTGTATCTGCGCTTAATAGGTGGTTTGTGTGCTCTTGTAAAATAAGATGTAAAGTTTTTTTTAATTGGCTATTCAAAACACAATTTCATTTTAATTAAATTCCAGTTAATTATACTTATTGGTTAAAATCATATAGTGATAGATCGTGTGAATATCACATATGAACTTAATTAGGCTTATTATAACAGCGGTAATTGAAATTGGTAAGATTCATTAAAAACCCATGCACCCTTGACCTAAATATATATCTAATAAAAATTAATATGTTGTAGCATTCGCTTTCAAATTCGTCTCGCGACTTTTTATTATTGTTATGAACATATTTAATTATATCGCCATACCATGTCGCTTTTATCGTAGACAGAGAGCATAGGTGCCAAATACATTTTTAACATTATATTTTATCGTGAGTAAAATCAAGAACAACATTTAATCACTTCTAAACTGTCCGTTAAGACTTAAATTACAGTTCACTGAACACTGAACTCATAGACGGCAAAGGAATTTGCCATGCGTAGATAAGAATTTGTCGATCGATTATTATAAGCAGTACAACAGGAAATGTATGGGGTACTTAATACCGACCGTTGCGCTCGAGTTCAAATTTCGAAGGGTTAGCTCATTTTGCTAGTTCCCACATCACTTGGAGCTCATAGGTGGCCAGTGACGTGGCAAATTAAGCAGCGGGTGGTCCTATACGTTACTAAAGCTCTATGCCATTGTAGAGAAAGTCTGTTTCCATTTTGCTTGAACCTGAATTAACCCGTTTACCCTCACTGGGTATTATAAGCCACTGGAGGTAATAATAATTACTGTGTATTAAAAATGTTATGGCAAAGACTAAATAGGTAACGTTACTTGTTTTTGCAGATGGATCCCCATTTTTGGTTTTTGATCTGTAGGTACTGAGACGCGGTGAGAGTGAGAGACTTAGTCGAACTCTCTCTTGCATTATTGTTCCAATATACATACACATATACAACTTTCTTTATGCAATTTTGATTAAATTCAAATTACATTAGAATTTTCGGTAACAACAATGTCTCCAAACGAAATGCAAATTGATTAACTTCATGAGAATTTTGGTCACTGTACAATGTACATATTGATGAATGAGATGCCAGATTCTGTGTGAAATAAAATATATCAACTGTCATCTGTCTATGAGAAAGTGACTTGTAAATTTTTTTATTGTCAGTACTAATTTTATATAATACATTTATGCAATCAGTCGTCCATTGTGTTCTGTTACAATTTGCTTAGATATCAATCGTGCTACCGACTATGATGTTATATAACTGTTAATGGATGTTTCGAGAGTAGGTACCGTCTGCAGAACAAGATGGTCTTCAATGCACCGTCTGCAAGCACCACAGATTAGAGATGAATGCAAATTTGATATTCATTTTTACAATTCATAGTAAAATCTGATCATCACTTTAGAGATGTTTATGAACATTATTCATTCATTCATTCATTAAATTACTCATTCAATCATTTATTCAATTACTCAGTTACTTCTTGGCTTATATAATATTTACTTTTTTCGCTCTTTTCACAATTCACTCAGTGCTTAATAGGGTAAGATACACACATACATATTATGTATATTGGGTCTGTCTGTAATATTTAATCTGTTGTTCTGCCGTTTACTATGTGACAGCTACCCATAAGAACAGATGACAGCATTAAACGCTACAATATTTCCCTTAAAAGATACACAACTAATCAGCTTTTTAATTCATATCACCATCATCATCATTATCAGCCTGTTTCCGTCCACTGCTGGACATAGGCCTCATATAATTCATATATGTCGATTTATTCTGTCTTCAGCGATATTTATTAATCGTCCATAGTTTATCGTACACGGTGGTACTCCCAGAAGCTTCTCGTGACTTATTCCGTTCAAACAATGAGCTTACTCAATCATTATTTAATCTGTCTCATTTGCGTTGTCGTCGAATTATCGCATCAATTGTTAATGCACTAAGGATTATATTTCGCTGTTGAATGCACTTCCTTTGTGAGATTAAAACTGGAATAGTCTGAATGCGATGCGACCAAATGTATTCAATAATGCGGGAATTAATTAAAAGTATTTTTATTTGCGATATTTTTTTTTTTAATCTGTTCTTTGTAGTACTTCTAGGTTATAAAATACTTTTCGATCGAATATCACGTTAAAGATATTTTAATTAATGATTGAGAAACAAAGAAAGTATAGGTAAGGCAAATATAAAATTATGTATCTTTTAGAATGAATGCTCAGTATTCTGACAATATTTTAAAACATGAAGTTATTATAGATATACAGAAATTACCACTAAAAGTTATAAATTTCCATATATATTAAGTACCTACTATATATTATTATCGTGCCACCACGCCAAGTCCCAAATGGGATAAGAAGAGAGCACCAAGTAGGTACTATATACATACACGAGTATATGAATCCTTACACTCTTGTCAAATTCATTCTGTACTCATCACTCTCTTTGCACATCGGTATCAGAGACTTGGAAATTCCTGTGTCTGGCTGAACGGATTTCTTATGATAAATATCTATTTCAATTTTCAATAAGTACTTTGTTTTATATGTAAATGAATGTACGACAATATTCTCAGCAACTATTCCATGGGACGTAAATGTAACTGGTGAAACGTGGGAGTGCACTACACTCCTCTGCCGACCCCTTCGGGAGTTATAGGAGTGTTATTACGTTAGTGTAAGACATGGTTACCCCAGCCACGGTAACATCGGAACAAGTCCGCGTGGGCGCGTGACAAAAGGTCACAAATCACGTAACACTTTCACGACTCGACTATGACATGTTTATGTCCCCTGTTGTTCCAAGTCAATTGGAATAGAAGGTGGGCTTCCGAGTAATTAGTAGATATTGAATAATATGGTTTCAAGTTAGGTTAAAATGGATAGATAACTCCGTTTTAATGTAAATACGGTGTCAAAACCAATTCGAAGCAACTGATTGGCAGATCATATACTGTTGCAGATCACATTCATATACCATTTGTAGACAAATGACTTTTTAAAAGAAGGCAACGCATGTATTTATTGTTGCGTGTATTTATTATTTATTTATTTATTACACATGAGTGTGTGTGTGTGTGTGTGCATTGTATATATAGTTAGAACTCAAAAACTGCATATTATCTTTACATTCACAGCTACGGAAACGTCAGTTGTGTTTGTTTAAGTATGCACACCGTCTTAAACATACAATTCCGGATATTTTGAATGAAATCGAGAGTGTGAACACAAAATACAGAGAACGTGTTCACTTTCCATCTGATAAGCGAATCGTCAATTCGTACATACTAAACTTCTACATTCGTACATACTACACTTACGTATATAATAAATATAGTTAAAGAAAAACCTAAAACAACACTCTTTTATAGTACATCGAAG
The DNA here is from genome assembly GCA_018244795.1 of Parelbella ahira ahira. NCBI lineage: Eukaryota > Metazoa > Arthropoda > Insecta > Lepidoptera > Hesperiidae > Parelbella > Parelbella ahira. Next base: position 11,720 of record DWME01000541.1, read on the forward strand.
GAAAAAGGGAAAAATAGTTCTTAATTTAGGTACAATAATAATCTTTATTCGCACAAAACACGGCACATACAGAATGGTTGGAAGTCTTATCCATAGACGGTCCACACGTGTTTAACCGAGCCAATCGGTAGGCTTTATCAATAACAAACTAAACTCGTCCTATTTTTTAGATGTCATTAAGTAATAGACCAAAGAAAACAAAGAAATAAAAAAAGTCATATAGGTACTATGTCATTACAAATTCATAGATAGAAAGAAAGATAGAATAAAAATAATGAATGAAATATATTAGTAGTATTGTGAAGAAAGCATGGGGTGCTCGATATATGTATGTATGTATGTATATACGACAAAGATGGCAGATGAATGTAGAAAAAGCACTGCAAATATTAAAGGAAAAAGATATTTGGCTCTCCCTAGTATCTATCTGCCCCGTAAAGAACATTTACAGTAAGTTTAAATAGGCACAAAACATTAATAAAACCCAAACATTATTTACGTAATGCAACGTAACATCACGACTGTAATCCCCGAAGAGGTAGGCAGGGGAGCGTAGTACACACCCACGTTCACAAGTTACGTTTACGTCCCATGGAATAGGTGATGAGCGTATCGCCATAAATATTTACGTAACGTGTAATCTGACAAGTAATCTAGTATAATATTGTGTTATACGATTACTCCAAGACCCTCGCGGATTATACATATATAATATCTATTATAATTATATTAAACGATATTAACATGCATTCCTAGCATGTGAACTTTATCAACATGTGAACAAATCACGTGGCCACAGTATTTATAAACAGTAAGTCAATCGTTTCCAAGACTCGGCCGTATCAACTAACGTAGTTATAGACGATAATATAGTGTATTACAGTGCTATTTTAATCAAATAGGTTGGAATGACACAGCGTCTGAAGAATGATTCAAGTGTAATGAAACTATTGACATGTTATTTGCTGCAAAGCAGCTATTGTGTTCCTTTCTTAGTTCTTTCCTGCGATATACAACAACAAGCCTATCTCAGTCCAATGCTGGACATAGGCCTCCCCCAATGAGCGTCATCGCGTCCTGTCCTCGGCTTGTCGCCCACAGCTTCTGCCTGCAGCCTTTCGCAGATCGTCATCCCATCGAGCCAAAGGGCGTAATGTTTGGGACTAATTGTAATTTCACATTGTTTCTGTATTACTCTAGCCAAAATCAAATATGTTAAGTGTGAAAACTAACAGAATGTACAAGAAGCATTTGATGCTCTCTGCCTACCCCGTAAGGGACATAACGTGATGTTTTCATTATTTCATATTCATTTCATTCATAAACGCTTAAGAATCTACCTTAGAAGAAATCAAGTCATGGCTAAGTAGAGAATCAATTATAATATTCGATGATAGGTATATCTATGTACGTTCTAATTACACGCAGCCCTGACCACTAGGGTTGCGCATGAATGAACTCATAACCCCATATGTATAGTCGATCACAGATAACAATGTAACTTAACATCACGCCTGCATTCCTCGAAGAGGTAGGCAAAGAAGTATGGTACACTCACAGGCTTTATCAGTTACGTTTACAAGCCACTATGGAACGGGTGGTGAGCTTGTTGCAATCATGTCAGGTCATATCATCATGCCATGCCCATTACAGGGTAAAGAGAGAGCAACAACCGCTTAATAATAAATTTATTCTCTAAACATTTTCTAAACTGTTTAACATCGAAATAAAATAAAATATAAAAATCTTACTTTTTCAAACAGCAGAAAGTATTCATAGTAAACCGTCGTCGTTAAACAAACTTTAGCTTTCTAATAGAATTTTAATAAATCTTGTAAATAGTATCATAAAATGAAATTTTAAAAGCTCGCTGTACCAATATTTTTTAAAGCTGACTATGAATAGGTGTTACGAGTACCTACGTTCTGTACTAGCGGCGCTCGAGGTGAATGAGTCATATATGTACTCGTATGTATACATACATATATGTACATATTACGCCTCGAGTGAAGGGACAGACAAAAACACTTAGCTGTATACATTCATCATTCGATAGAACCTTTAGGTAGAATTACAAATTAGACATACATTTTATATAATAGCATTCAAATCCTCAATTCATTTTATATACCGTAATTATTAGAAATTTTAATTTTAAATAGAATGAAAAATAATACACAATACAAATATATATTCGTACGAACAATTCCACACACGACAGAACAAATACACCTGCACACCTGCAATCCCCAGCTGAATAGACAGCTTCACTAACAACTAAACCTACGGGCTAGTTAACAAATACATGTTTAATTGAATAGAATATTCTTGGTCGAAGACATTCGGACCGATAAGTAAACAGTAGACTTAGCGTAACTTAGTTTAGCTTTAAATTACTTAACTTCAATGTACCAGCAACAGCGCTGTTTACATGAAAACAATTCTACGCATGCAAATAAATCAATTAACAAAATAAACAAATACGCGAACGCGCGCCACGGAACTGAATGTATTACGAGGCCAGTCGTGGAGATGCTGTGCAAAAATACACTTGAGCTAAAGGTCTATGTCCAGTACATCACGAATAACAATTTGATGCTGGATATGAGATTGTTAGGAGCCAAGCTCATGTTTCCTCGCCGTTTATTACGGAGTCACGTTCTAATGTGCTGCAACGATCGTATCATTTGAGGAGCCACGCTTAAAATCTAACGTAGTTACTGTAATTGGATGTTAAAACTACCGAGAAGATTACTGAAGCCATATTGTATCGAACGTAACATCACGCCTGCAATCCCCGAAAGAGGTAACAGAGGAGTAGGTATAGTACACTCCTATGTTTCACCAGTTATGTTTACGTCCCAGTATAGAATAGATGGTGTGCCTATTGCCATGCACCGGGCACAAGTCCAGACTCAAAGTCACTGTTAAAATTTCAAGATAGCAACATTCAATAGTACCCGATCCGGTGATCAAACCCAGGACCTCTCAGTCGGTAATCGCGCTTAGACCCAAATCGACCAACAAGGCCATATTGTAATGTTTTACTACACTTTTATTAGCTTGACCTGTACGTATGCATCAGGGTATGTAAAGGAATTTTTGAGCTTGTTTTTTTCATTATTTGCCTCATCCGCTGTATGTCAATAGGCTCACCCAATCCATGGTGGGACGTACAACATAACTTATGAATCGTGGAAGTGTACTACATTTCTCTTTCCATTCTATTCGGGAAATACAAGCGTGATGTTATATTGATTTCGTTGTAACATTTCCAAATAAACTTATCATTTTCATTTAGTAACCCACTGCATTTAACTGTAAGATATTAAGTAATTAAAAGACATCAATGACACAACAGTTCAATATTTCTTAACAAAAATCTACCAACTATTTGTTCAGTGGAAATTTACGTTTTGATATCATTGCATTGGTTGTCTATGCATTCGTTTTTTTAATTTAATTACTTAACGAGGAGACAGCAATCTATATTACTATTTATTACCCATGGACATGCAACATTACAGTTGTTAGGAGGTATGTGGTCGTTATGTATGTAGTTGCTAGGAGATACATAGGTATGTAGTCGTGAGTAGATTTGAATACCTTTTTAATGCCACTTTAACTCTATAATAGTTGGTAATGTATCATCACGACTATATTTGTCCGAACGGGTAAACAAAGGCGTACAGTATCTACTCCTAATTTTCACAAGATATATTAATATATCCCATGGAATAGGGGGTGAGCCTATTGCCATACACCAGGTACAGAACCAGACTCCGAGTCATTACTAGACGTTCAAAAACGTTGAATAACACCATCAAACCTATAAGTGACATTGAGACATTCACTCGAAGACAAATAATATCTCTCTGGAGACAGCCAATTTTTAAATCAAACGCAAAAGTTTCTACCAACAAAACTAATTGAGATACACACTTTAATTATTATGAACTATATCTAAAAAATGAATACATAATTAATAGCGACTTACATTAGACCGCATCCAAAAAGGTTATCGCAGGGTCGTCGGCTCGCTAAAATTAGAATCACCGTAGTACCATTCATAGCAGTATGTGATGAATGATCCACAGTTACTGTACGTTTTAATATCAATACAATGTATTGAACTTTGGGAAAGGCCTATTTCTAGTAAGTAAGTAAGGCCTAGTTTTTGAAGAAGCGCGTCACGTATGTAAGGATAGTGTTAATTGGCAATCAGTTTCTGCCTGCTCGTGAAGTATCTGGCGTGATAGTATAATAACAATAAGTTGAGCCATACGAGTAGCTCAATTTAGATCATCATAACATCATCAATCCATCGCAGTCCGCTATTGGCCTTAGGCCTCCACGAACAGTGTTTTAGCTTATAATGCCCAAACTGGACAAGTAGCTGGCGATAGAATAAACACCGCTTCCGTTACGCTAGTTAAAAATAAGTCCTGCATAATCATATCGTGGAATTCATTGTCCAATTTAATAATAATTATTTTCGATTAAATATTTTCGGAACTGGTGAAACGTGGGTGTTCCAGTAACACTCCTCTGCCGCGCTTTCGGGGATTACAGCGTGATTTATTTTCGCAACTTGTTCCCAACGTGTGCTGTGATTTGATCTAGATAAACGAAGCGATAGTCCGGCACGCCGGCGGGCGGCGCGCGGTCAGGCAGCCCAGTTACGCAAGGCATGGTTAATTCATGGCGGCGATGCGAAGGTATTTTATTTGCCTACGTCCCATTGTCTCATAGACGAGTTGAAGGACATTTTGCGTTGAATAGCTAACACGCATTCTTGGTGTAACTTAATCGTTTTATGCGTGCCTAAATAATACGTAACAAGCCGCTTGTAATTCCCGAAAGGGTAGGAAGAGGAGTGAAGTACACTCCCACGTTTCACTAGTTACGTTTAAATAAAATAGAATAGGTGGTGAGCCTATTGTCACACACCGGTTACAGAACCAGACTCCGAGTCAATGCTAGAAAATCTACATTAGAAAAATCCAATAGTACCCGATTTAAACGGGATTTGAACCCAGGACCTCCCGGTCGGCAGTTCCGCTTGCAACCGCTCGACCAATGTGGCAGTCAATATGTCTAAAGTATTTATGTAAAAAATTTAGCATTACAATGCGATTACAGCCATCAAATAAAACGATGCCTTTAATAACGGCAGGATAGTTATATAGGTATGATAGAGTTATACATACATTGCGATCCTGGCGGGATTAGAAATAAAGAAAAACAGAAAGAAAAAAATCACAAGTTCACAACCGACAAACATACAACAAAATTCCACATAAAAATCTAAAATAAATATAAAACAATAATCGAAGAAAAAGAAGAGCGAAGATGTAGGTATGTACATACATTAGGCAACCATTGATCTATACTACAGCATAAAGCTTGTGATTGGAACCCCACTCAATACGAAACCAAAGTGACGAGATCCCTAAGATTAAACCATTAGCTCTTAGACAATCATTCGCGACAGTACATCGTCGGGTCTCCGCTGACTGAGTCCAGACTGGAATTATTTGCCATCGCGCACATCTCTATGATTGTTTATTGTGCTAGTATTATAATAAAGGATATCGTGCGAATGTTAATAAGCTCTGCACCTCACTCACAGAGACCATTTGGAGCTTACGTAGTAAACTTCGAACGTAGCCTGCGGGGCTAGATCTTCGCATTTGGGAACAGACCCGTGTCAAACAGTGAAATGATACAAGGGTTAATGAACTTTTAATTTGATTTAGAATTAAAATTTGATTTCAATAGATACTATCTTTCAGTATTATTATTTAATTAAAAGTTATTGTCGGTTAACGCAATATTTGCTTACAGTTATTATTCAATGTATTAATTACTTTCATTTACGTATTGGAATCATAGTGAATTGGACTGGAAACCTAAAAATAGAACGGTATTATATCAGATTACTTAATTTTTTGCTATTAATAACATCTTAAGCCCTTTACGACCGTTTTTGCGTAAAATTGCGTTAAGCAGCTTTTTTCATTTTATTCAGAATTTATATTTTATTTAGCCTTACTTTATTTGGAATTTAAGATATTTAACTATCGATCCTCACTGCCTACCACGACCTTGCGGACCATATAATAATAATAACAATTTTCAAAGGCCCATAGCATTTTCTACCAGAAAATATTAATTTAAAAACTAGCAAAAAAAAATTCCGTCTGAGTTATCCTTATGTCTGATTGATATTCAACTGATGGCGGCATTATAAAATTCCTATTGTAACGATCCTGAACAGGAAATAATGGGGCATGCAGCTTGGAGCATGCAAAATAGATGTTTAGCTTCGATAAAATATGCTAGTACTTGTAACATGTCGATTGATTAGTTTAAATACAGATAAGCGTTGAACATTGCTTGCCGAGGGCTCAATGGCGATCATAATAGGCCTAGGCCTGGACCTGTGTGGCACTGGACTGGTGATGGTGATGATAGATGATACTAATTGAAGGTCAAAACAAGAGGTAGTCTAATAATAATATTGGTACATTTTTAATGATTTTTTTTTAATGGGAAATTTTAAAACGTGTAAAACCATATAATGTCTTAATGATTTAGAGTAATTGGTATACATTTTAAATTAAAGAATGTCTTTGAAATTTAAAAGGTAATTAAATTCTTAAATTTATAATATAACTAGACATAAAAATTGTATATTATTAGAGCTTGCCCTCGCTCTTGCTTCGCTCGCGTCTTTACACTTATTGTAATCATATAAATTACAAGAAGTTATTCTATATATTTCCAATCCAAATAAAGAATTACGAAAAGCAGTTTTATGCCAATCGTGTCAAGTACAGTGAAGGGTTCCGTAGTAATTTTCATTCAGACTGTATTAGAACAACTACTTACTTGTACAAACACTTGGAGCTTTCCCTTGATTCGTTGTAATGTAATGAAGTTAATAAAACATTATTATATGTATCTGTATATTCCTTGGCAGTGTTGATTAATGCGACCCAAATACAACCACATTCATGGATGCAATGAAAGCGTACGTTTTAATATTACATTATATAATTATGAATACATTTTCCTCGCAGAACACAATAATAAACCGCAAGTTGAAATCATAACATGTAATTTCAATTGTAAACATTGTTACATTCTAGTGTATATAATTTATTATGTCTCTACCTAAAAAACGCGTCCTTCTATTGATCATCATTTACAAGTCTTCTACCGTACCACCATTGGACACAGAGATCTTCTCAGAATCTTAAGAAGTGAGGTCATAGCCTGCCAAGCTGACCAAGTGCGGATTGGCCAGCGATGACCAGGGCGGTACCTCTATTAAACTATTATTCTTAACTTTCAAGATATTACCATGAATGTTACTTCCATTAACTGAACAATTTTAAACAAAGACTTACAGATATAAATCTAAGGATACACCACTCAGTGCGAATTGCATCAACTAGATAACGACTAGATGTGGATTTAATGGTCCAAGCCTGTGCACTCCAAAATATTATCTACCACGAACACGTTAGAGGTGAAGATTGCGTGAATCTACGCACAATTTCAAATATCACTGGAGAACATCGTTACCATTGATGCGCGACCTTAATACCCAATTGCGAATTAATCGAAATAATTGGTTTAAACAATTGAATTTGAGATCGACATTGAAGTAGTGGTGTTGTCTCACTCTCGCCAGAGAACGACGAGAGATTTATAGAAAAATCACTTTGTTAAGGTCAATTGCAAGTCTGTGTAACCTACACTGACATTTACAACGTTTCCAATAACTGTTGTGTCTGCCACATACTCTCACCGTCGCCCTGATAGACTTATAGAGAACAGGTGCAATCTTTTGAACTTAAATTTTACTTTCTTTAATTTTAATTCGAAGCCTCGTTGGTCGAGCGGCTGCAAAGCGCGACTGCTGATCGGGAGGTACTGGGTTCATATCCCGGGTCGGACGCTATTGGATTTTTCTAATTTAGAATTTCTAGTAGTGACTCGGAGTCTGGAATTGTGCCCGTTGTTATGGCAATAGACTCACCACCTATTCCATGGGACTTAACTGGTGAAACGTGGTAGTGTACTACATTCCTCTGCCTACCCCTTCGGGGATTACAGGCATCATGTTAAGTTAAGTTTTACTATCCGAAAATGCTAATAATTGAACTGATGTCTTTTGCTTCCTACCTTTCCCAGCCCTACATACAGGGAGTGTCTAATTTATTACTAGCGAACGAATGCTTAATGTCCGCATTAATGTTATTGATGGTATCAAATTTATGGTATTTTTTTCAAACAAATATTAGTATTTTATCACCGGAACAAGACTCGCCTACTTTGACTATATAGAACAGATATTGACGAAACTCAATACTTGAAAAACCACAACAGATAAGTATAATTAATAAGAACACGCGCAATTCGCACAGCGCTTGTATATACAAGTACCTAAGTTCTTAGTTTTTAAGACGCACGTTACATAAGTAATAATATGAGTATCATCAGTCCTGTATTTGTTTGAAAGGAGTAGGTAGAGGAGTATAACATTCCCATATTTCGCCAATTCTCACGGGTCATCTGGGCACAAATCTAGACTCGGTTTTATCACGGGGAATTTCAAGTTACGAAAACCTAATAATATTTAGAAAGCATTCTAAAAGTGCGAGCTTTTAAACGCCAAACGTATACTAGAACCACACACATACAAAATGTCAACCCGTCATTGTCCACTGTTGGATATAGGCCTCTCCAACAAAAATGCGCGCTTCAAACACCAAGTGTGTAGTGGCTGTGTTCGCCTTGATCTTCTACCGCTCGTCCGTTAGAAGTGCAGCAAGCGAGCGAGGACCTTAGCACGGATACCGACGGAAACATGGCCTGGTTTCACAAACGATCCAATTCACAACTGTATCAAATAATAAACATCCTGTCTTCGCAGATAAGACGTTACTTTCTCTTACAATGTCACTACAATGTTTGCGTTGGCGAGATCAGTTTACTTCGAAGTAACGATCTGCTTATAAGCACTTATAAAATAATGAATATTTGAAACGGTAGTTGAATGAACGTGGAGAAGTACCTGGCGCGCGGAGGTTGGATTCTAAGTGCTGAAAATCGAACTCAGTGGCGTGCTATTGGACAGGCCTATGTCCAGCAGTGGACCTGAGTAGGCTGATGATGATGATTTTGAAAGAAAGCTGGATGCAGTAAGTTAAGGACAATGGGTGGTGGTGGGCATTACAGTGAGCCTATGTGCAGCCCTTCACTGAGGTAGACGTACAATGATGATGAGACGAAATAATGCTAATTACAATCGTCAACGCTAACCAATCATCCCTTATTTTGTTAGAATTAGGTACTGTCTAAGAGGTAAGTTTTAAGTCTTCGAAGACGCCGCGCGCTTATCAACGGACTGGTGAATGTACAAAAAGCGCATCAGTTCTATAATAATAAATATTACTGGCACATGATGTTTTCTGCCTATCCTATGACATAGAGTATAAGCAATAATAATGAGACTATTTAAACAAAAATATATTGGCCTCCGTTTTTATAACGAGAACAGACCGAACTTTTAACGTGACTCATTTCTGAATTTAATAATAGGTCGACAATCGGATTGTGCAATGATACTGTTGGGTAATTATTTACACCAGCAGTTGCATTGTGCAAATGCCTACATGTTTCTGATACGACTTCTTACAAAGCTGTTGCGCCGATAATTTAATTTATTAATGGCTATCGTTCGAGCTGTCGGGCGCTTTGTAACGCGAACCGCATACCATTGACCGCATGCTTGCTTGTGTGGTCCAAATGTAAGCGAACAGCGATTGTTGTATCGCTTTATCGCCTTTATGAACAGTTAAATCGGCAATGACTGTTGCGCTGAGGACAAGATTTGTGTACCTACTGAGGTTCCTTTTCATGTATTCCACCGTAATGTACATCAGTTTCGAAAATTAACATTAGAGGCTTAGAGGAGTATCATGGGTAATGTTGTAATGATAGGAAAAGTGCATGAGAGTATCTGTCGTCTATAAAGAATATGGATATGTTCATATTTTCGATAGTTTTTCATCTCGAATTATTTTTATATATTCATTTCAAATTACACAATAAAGCCGAGTATAAAACACTAACACTAATCTTCTTTCAGAGTAAGTAACTCGAGTAATAAAAAGCAATTAAGGAAATATTACGAGAGAAATTCTTCGCAAAAAATTTTTTGTATAATCTCCATGATAGAGAAAAATTCGATTACAGGGCCCTGCAGAAGCCTCTTCGTCTACCGAGAGCAGAGCCAATATTATTGATAAAGGTAAACTCACAGTCAAGCACCATTCAGAAAATCCCACAACCGGGTATGTATGTATATTTCAAGTTATACACATAACTATAAAAACAAAGAAAACGACCGGGCTAACTAGAGCACCTTGGAGGAGCCCTATATCCAATTCTAACGCTAGTTAATGATTATGATAAAAAGTATGTTCATTCAAATACGGCGCAAAATATCGTAAAACTCCTATGAGTTTTAAGATATTTTTGTTCGTATTACATATGGATTATTTTAAATCACTATTATGGCTGTAATACGTCACAAGCCGGTATGAACGCAGCCTTAGCCCGGATGCCACTGACTTGTCCTATTTTGCTCGTCCAAGTAATTGAATATTCCTTCTGCAATTTTCAATATGCAAGGAAGGGAATCCCGATCAAACGCAGTGAACGGAAAACTTTTCCAATTTTAAAGCGTAGATATGTACCAATATTTCATATGGATGCATTGGACAATGATAAAATTTATATCCTTTATCGGATGATTTCAAGAGTTACCATATTTTTTATCATAATTCATTGTTATCATGATATACAGTATGGTGGATATATAGCGATAGCGGTCATTGGGGGAGGCCTGTGTCCAGCAGTGGACTGAGATAGACTGGGAAGGATGATGGTTTATTCAATAAAAGACTATATTTTTCATTACATGCTAAATACAATGGTCAAGTTTTTCATTACAAATAAAGTCCTCAAATGCAACTTACATAAAACATGGAAGTTTCGTTATAACTCGCAGTACTTTTATGAATAAAATGCTCAATGAATTTTTAAAATATAAAATAAAATAAGCTAAAGCTTGCCACATAGATAATGTTTGTCTAATCATCCGGATCAACAAAATAAAAATTATACTGTTGTAACGGACAGTTTCAAATATTTTGAGGTCAATAAATGGCTTCACAGTTACTACGGCGACCCGTTTAGAGCAAAATCTGCGTCAATGATCATTAATTACACGATTAGTTACGAAATTAATGGAGCAAGACGTAATTCGGTTATTATCTGGATGATTGCGGCCTAGGAACTTCGAAAGCCATCGATGTTGAGCAAATAGAAGGTCGCTTAAAACTGTTACCCAGTAGGTATACTGTTTTTTACTCTTCATAACAAATCCGTTGACAACCATGTTGATTTTCACTATGCGAGCTGTTAGTCGTGTTGTATTTTTACGAATAAAGATTTTTTAAGTGTTTGTTACCTTATTTTTCACACCTTTGTTTATAATTTAAAAGTCTAAAAATAAATTAGACTACAAACGCAGTTTTTTTGTCACACTGACACATCTAACTGTATCTGAATATATTATAGCTCATGTTATTGATATCGTAATGTTGTACGAAAATGTTTGAGAACAATGTAATTATTATTATGTAATACCAACTTAAATAATAATAATAACTTATAATACATAATAAGATAAAGAACCTACTGATACAGCTGACAATAAAATCAATGACGGAACAATGAAAACATACGTTCCAATATTATTACATTATCTGGAGTGCGACGGGCCTCGATGTGTCATGTCTTCATTTATTGACAGCGTAAAGCAACCTTTTGTGTTGATTAATTGCATCTAACAACACACCAATTAAAGGAAAGGAAAAATTTTGTCCAAGACTAGTTCTTGTCGTATTTTGGATTATTTACGGAATAATCGATCGATCGTGATGTATGATCAAGAGTGACATATTTTTACTACCATTAATTTTACTTTTCAGTTTTTCCCGATGTTTATGGGTATAAATTCCAATGTTTGGCAGTAGGCTCACCACCCATTCCATGGGATGTTACCGTAACTAGTGGAACGTGGAAGTGAACTGTACTCCTCTGCCTACCCCTCCGGGGATGATAACTGTGATGTTACTATTACTATAAATTCAAATGTAAAAAAGGTCATGATTACAAACACTATGATGATGATTGATAATAATATATGCAAAACCTTTAGATCTTTACTGTGATTAAGAAGCTGTTGCAGTTATGAAGACCTCGTTCGAATAAATAGAGGGGAAAGTTAATAACGTAATCATATTGACATTACTGAATCAGAAATGGAAAAGTTATTCATTAGCAGCGTTTTTATTTAAATAAATGATTTGAAGCCTAGTAGATTTTCTAAATATGAGATAAAATAAATGCAAAAGAACATGAGGTTATTATGTTAAATGATCATTGGAATACAAGATCAGATGCATGCACTCCATTAAAATATGCAACAATTTTTTATAATTTCCAACTTTAAGCCAAACAGGATGGAACTGCTGAAGCATGCTGACTTTATGCAGTTGCAGAAGGAAACATTATTGCTGATCAGGTTAGTAATCAATTTCAAAAATTATCATTTCTATTCATAAAGGAAAAATATGCGAGATCCTAATACTAATATATCACCTCAACTTGTCAATGTCGTCAGAGTTGCAGATAAAACAATAGCATCTACATATTTTTAAGTCCAAAATGTTCGACTCATATCTCTGAGTAAGTGTGTTAGAATCCCTGATAGTATAGATAGTATTTTATCTGAAAGATAAAACATTTATCTGTTTGATAAAACGTGACACAAAGCAGACGTATTAGGAAAATGCTTTTAGGATAACAAAAGGTAACTTGTGTAAACAGATTAGATTGCAGACAATCACGTTGCAGAATGTATCGATATTGTTGGCACTCATGACGCTGGCGCTGTCCCAATTATTTTTATAATCACAAAATTCTCTGCCTTTTTTCAGGATGTATTCGTGACATTAAAATTAGTAAGAAAACATGATTCACAGCTAACGCCGCTACTTCTTATTTATTCTACAAAATACCTAACTGCTACTGATTTAAAACTTAGTTCTCCGTTACTTAGGTGGTTAATTTTTTTTATATAAAAAACCCAGTAAAGATCCTCGTTTTTGCAATCAGCCCTTTCCTCCGCAGGTTTTTAGAAATAACAGGCAATTATTACGATTCGACGTAACAATTTTTTAATCGTAATTCATATGGAAAAATGCTGGCGTATTCATGTTTCGTTTCCAAAACGTAACAAGTCCGACTACAATCAGATTTGGAGTACAGAATATTTAAACATTTGTGAAATATTACAAGCTATGAAATTTTATTTCTCGCACATCAATCTGAGGCAATCGACGATATATGTAGGATGAACCTGAAAAAATATGAAATCAATATTATTAAAATTTGACATCATCCTCATTTTTCTGCCATGTCTCTGCCCTCTCTCTTTCTTTCTTCCTTACCTCTTGTTACCCCTATATATTTGATATTTATTCATAAAATGTCTGACTCGCATCAAAACAATCGTTAATACTTAACGGCGACTCAGTCGATTACAGCAACAAATTTGTTTCAACATGTAGGTCCATAACAGACGATATCATGCTTCGCAAGTTACGGTCTTCGCTATTTCAGTCACGAAATGTAAACGCAGACGTTGTAATGGCACTAAACAAACTATTGATGTCGATACCGCAAGGACCGAACTGAGAAACTCGTGACAGGCTGATCTACATACCATTTGTGTGAACTCCATTTAATCATACAAGTTGGTGCCATTTGTTAATGTCATGTGATGTAATGACGGCATGGAATATAAGTAAACTACAAACAGCTGACAGCGTTTTATCTGTTGAAGAAAGGTAGGGAAAGTAAACTAGTTTTGAAAGTAACTTTTTAAGTTCACTTAAAGTTTTACGATATATAAACATAGAAATTATAACAATACATTGTTAAGGCATAACACATTAAACTGATTTGACAAGGCAGTTTTTTCTGTAGCGTATGAAGATTAATGAATAAAAATGAAAGTACATGTTAATCTGTGTCGCATCGGACTAAAAGGCTAAGACTAATGAACTAAGAGTATCGCTTTTTCACAGTGAACTAAACTAAAATATTCCAAAAGATGTACTGTCAAACGGTTGTTGAATTAACACATAATATGATCTAATATAATATATGATGAGACTTCACTGTTAATAAAAAATATGATTATGCTTTGCCAAAGGTAGGGTCGGACGTCCGCGCGTTAGGTGGAGTGACAGTATACGCAATGTGGTTGGCAGCGGTTGAAAACGAAAAAATTAAAAAAAAAGCTCAGTGGCGTGCTTATTGGAGAAGCCTTTATCCAGCAGTGGAACAAAACAGGCTGATGATGATAATATTTCCATACATATTTCCACATAGAAAAGTTGTGACTATGGTTAGTGCAATATTGACCGTTGTTTTATCATTGGTTTGATTTGTCTACGCAAATAAACCTAATGGCGAGATAAACATTAGTTAATGACGCGTTGTTAAAGCACTTATCGAAACAACAGTGACGGCAATAACAATGGTTTTTCCTGTTCAAACCAGTTTATAATTGAATGGGAACAAATTATAATTCATGAAACGCAGTACGATTAATATCAGATGTAAGTATATGATAAACAAGGACTTCAAATACTATCAATGACTGTGTATGAAGAGAGAGACGAATACAGAAGAAGATCAGGTAGTATGTAAGTAGTAGGAAAAATGTATTTAACACTCTGTGTTAGCTGCCTATCCCGTAAGAGAGCTGGTATGATGGTATAATAAATTACAAATACAATCAGTAGTATCTGCTGGTGTAAGTGTAATAATAATTAGCGCTGGTTAAAGCAAACCGATCTTCTCGACTGACATTGCTGTCCTTTTTGACGTTATTTAAAAATACATATGCATATTTTCATTTACACATATATATTTAATGAATGTCAAATAGATAGATAGCTCTGATAGATAGTATCAATCGTTTTATCATTTCAAAAATTAAGCCCGTTAATATTTTTTTGCAATGTCATATGAACATTTGCACCGGAACGATTTTGAATCATCTTTCCCTTTTATTTTTAATAAATTATTATATTTCTAGTAATATATAGAATATATAGAATAGCAGTCAATTATTGAATTAATGAACACTAGGCAGTAAAACCTAATTAATAGCATTCTTAACTGACGAGGAAGGAATAATGGGTCGTGGACGAAAGTAGGTTTATGTAGAGTTTGTACTGAAAATTATTCATTCAATATACGTTATTTTGCGACAGCTTTATTATGCATCGAAAGTATCTTTATCGTGTGCAATTAATAAACAATAATATACATCGATTACGAGAAATGTGGCTATATAAGATTTTATTGCTCTAGGGGTGGTCTTTAGGCGTTTCTAATATATAACATAAAATAATCGACATAGTAAAATATTATACAAGGTAATTTGTCGCAAGCCGTATCTCTAACCTGGAAACATTGCAGGTTATAGACGCGTGTCAGGTTAAAGAGTAAGTATTGGTCTGCAGATACATTTCTTAAGACATATGTTGTTCCTAAAAAAATCGATTTGAATTTGGATAGATAAAATGTACACTGAAACTACTTTTATGCTCCCGGCTCACTCGGTGCGTATATGTAGGGTCAAGTTCATTCCAGCTGTGACAGACGGAGTGGGCGATCTATCACCCTTATCTGACCGAACGCACAGACGACGTGCCACAGACATACAGCATTCAGTTGTTCGACCTTTTGTATGACAAGTGGCTCAACAGTAATATCTTGTACATGATAACATGGTTGCTGAGACAATTTTCTTTTCCACTGATGTTTTAATACTGATGAGATTATAAAACACATATGATCTTTCTTTCCTAGAAATTTTTGTATCTAAACACATACTCATACATAAGCTCATCACACTAATACGCGTTCCGGATGGAACTCGAACCCACGACCCACGGCTTGGCAGTTCGCTAACCATTGCACAGACAGGTTAGTCTAATTATTTACTGCATAATAATAATCTGTGATCCCAAGATAATTTCATTGTTACATTTCAATGAGAATAAGAAACCACTAGTCAAAACATTGTTATCGCAGTGATAAGGAAGCTGAAACGGGTAAATATTGCAACATAATGATAAAATTGAACATTAAACGTAAATGGCATTGGCGGTCCAGGGTTATGGGATTCTGTTACAACTTATCAAATTTCCGGAGACCCTGGTTAAATTAGAGGAAAATTTTGTATGAGAACCGTTAAAAATTTAGGCCAGGTTTTTTTATCTGTCATTGTTGTCAATGACATAAACTAAATATTTGAAACGACAATTCAGTAAAACTTAACAGAATTATTTGTTATTATCACTGTTTATCGCTGAATAAAATCTGTTCAATCAGATGCTTCAATGGAACGACCAGGTAAAGAACATTTTTAAAAAGATAAAGAACATTTTTGAAAGATAAAATTACATGTTATGAAATTCGTACAATAAATTTATATAGTTATAGCAAATTATAAAATATATAATCATGATTGTCTCCAGACAGAAACTGGCTGCACAAATCCGTCAATAGGATACGATACTCTTAAGGAAAACGAACGAGAAAGGAAAAGAAAAAGAAAGGATGCTAACAGCTACTTTATATAAGCGGATGATGATGCTGCTGACGATGGCGATGACGATATAAACAATTATATCGTTATAAGGTACAAACCTTATAACAAATTAAAGGTTATATTAAAACAACTTTGCGCGAATGCTAATAATCAATATTGATAATTTGAAGGGATTATAGAGAGAAAGTTAAAATGATGGACAAATCTTGTGACAATTTAATGAATTCAGAGAACAACTTTCATCGCGAGCAATAAACAGATCAATCACAACTGAAAGTACAAAAGCGTTCATTTCGATTTCAAACTGAAAAAGTGAAAGCTCACGATTTTAATGGACAATTCATTAATGTATCTGTAACATGAAATTGTAATGGAGCTTTGTATATGCAGAAAGTATTATAAGAAATAGTCAATAATATCAATTTCTGTAAATCGATTTTACTGAATAATCTTTTAACGGATAATAAAATGAAATGAAGGTAGTTCTTAAAGCTGACCTAAATAGGGATTCAAAGGTTAATATTTTGGTAGACGAACATGAATATTCACTATTAGTGGAATTCAACATATTGTCCATGTCAATACGGAAACATTGAGAGACTCTATAAGCCAAATGTGGCCTTCTTCGGCGATAATAAGAAGGTTCTGAGATCTCCAGCAGAACATACCGGTGCCCTCCTAGCGCGACGTCCAAACCGAATGTGACCTAACAGGCGACGGAAATATTAGATTTAAAATGAAAATCATGTTTACTTTAACACTCGTAATAATCCCCAAGTCATATTTAATATTGTGCAATATATGAAACACTAATTCAAAGCGATGCCGCTAAAAGCCTATCAAGATAGGGAGAAAGATATCGGAAGTGGAATAACAGTCAACATTGCTCATCGTACTGCCAGTAATATTTAGCTGTGGTTACTTACGTAACGGCTGTGTTGCGGGTGAATTGTACAATCCGACATACGTTCATGTTCCCGATTACTCAACAAGATTAAGAGTATTCTAAATTATATGAGCAATCTTCCACTTAACATATGTAGATTAATTTATGGGAGTTATATGTAGTATCATATTATTATTGTTGACAATTTCTATTAATTTAGAAAGTAATAAGCGACGAGTTAACAATAATTAAAGATTCAATCAATTGTCGATTGTTCATTCATCGATTGACCTATGGGCTTCTTATAAACCGCATAGCAACGGGTGTGCAAAGGTCAACAGATTTTATTCTCTTATTTAGCTGATGCCTTCAATACGACTACCGCATAATAATATGAGTATTGTTACTACAACTTACAACACTTTTTTCTACGCCTTTCTTTTTATGTTCATCAATTTTATAAAAAACCTTGCTTTTTATTTATTGTTGTTTTCTTTTGACCCTTTGTTTCGTGAACGATTTAGAAAATGACTTGAATTTTTGTAGTATTAACTCGGATGTTTGAAGAAAATACCAGTTTTACGTTCTCCCTTACGCACAGATGCATAGAACCAGTCCGGTTGTCCCACTTCCATGCAGGTGCGGCGCCGCGCCGTCTGCCGCACTGACCGACGCGGCGACGCACCTGTGTGCAATTTTCTATTTATATTTACATACAAATGAAACGCAGTAACATCATTTATATGTCTGACAAATCATACGCAATAATATCATTTTTATGTCTTACAAATGACACGCAACAACATCGTGTACATATTATATGTATGTTCACAAATGATAAGCAATAACATTATTTTTATGTTAACTAATGATACGCAATAACATCATATATAAATTTTATTTTCTTTCTATCGGAACTTACAAAGTAGTATATACTTTCTTAAAAATTTTTCGAACCGAAATAGCATGGAATTGATACCAGATTTTTTTTCGGTATATCATCACTGAATTATGATTTTTATACCATATAGAGACAAATAAAATCTTTTCTTAAATCCTGATGCCGAATTCTCCGAAGACTAATACAACTGACATTTATATCAAGTCCTAGAGTAAAAATTTCGAAAAAATTCGTAAAGGCCGAATAAAAACGTTCTTTTTTTTTCTTAACCGTTAAATTTATTACGGAGTAAATGTTTCCAGTGTACAAATACATAGGTATATTTGTCATGAAAAATTGAATAGTTTTAAAACCATTAACCTATATGTAACACAGCTCATGCTGCGCACAACATTCGGCTATTACACAACCATTTACAAGTTCTGTAACCTTTATTACACAATTCATTTGCATATTATAATATTGAAAATCATTTCCGGTCCTCACATGTGCAGATTACATTTTGATGCTCGTTAGTCTTACTCATCTTGCCCGTGTTACGTAATGGTAAGCGGCACTGTTAGATACTAGACACTAGGTGTGCCAGACACTATGTTTACTAGACATATGAAACATTCCGGTTTAGTTTACAAAAGCTCTTGAAGTTAGTAAATCTGGGGGAAAATATCAAGCAGTAATATCTGAATGGTTTCTTTCAATAGGGTGTAATAGACACTAGAACATGAAACATTTTAGCAGAGTTCTTTAATGTAGCAAATGTGTGATACATAATAATTCAATCCTATTTAAAATGACTGCACTGACTTCTTTCTGCAACAATCGATGATGCGGTATACTCCTCCTTGAACATAACGATATAATGTACACAAAGGTGCCTGGTAGCGATATTTTCAGAGAAGTTAAAACACTATAGAAAATGTTTTGCAATTTTTCATAGAGGATAATATATTTTTTTAAAGGTTTTAAAGATATTAAACATCTTTCATATTACTCGTATATGAAACTTCTTATAACTAATCAACTAATGAACTTAAAGTCATTCACTTTTCATATGTTTTATATGAGTTTGATTCACAAGGGTCTCCTTCCAAAACCAGACCAGACCTTCGGCTAAACTGCCATAATATGTATTTCATCCAGTACTTCATACCTAGTTCCTTTATGAGTAACAAAAAAAATGTACTAGTATTTATCTTTATCCAATCACGCGGCATCAGATCAGATGCTAAATGTACAATTATGTTCAATTAATATATTTATAATTCTTTTCCTTTGTCTATTGTCCTCTACGCCATTTAATTTTCTCTGTGACTGTTTTGACATTAATTCACATTCTAAAATTAGAACATGAAAATTAAAAATAAAAGAAGCTAAAACTCGTTTAAAGCAAAATATCGATTTCTTTATTACTTATAATCTAGTTTGAAAGAAAAAATATTTATTACATGGTCATTATGGGTTCCACTGCATAAAATGCAATCATAAATTCATTAGCACCTTTAGATATGATAAAAAGCATAATGCATATTCTCGTATGCAATTACATGCAGTTCTCATTTATCGCGCAACTTTTTCCCACTAGTTTCGAAGTCATGAACAATGATTTGTATCTTCCCAGATTAATATCAATGATACATATTAAATCATTAATATCATCATTAATTTTTGTATAGATGTGTGTGTTAATGTATGTACATCTGCGTATTTATCGTTACTTTTATTTAAATAGATTAAAAGTTCACGTGACTGTTTCGAAAGTTCCTTGGTTCGAAACCCGGGTCGAGTACTATCGGTTTTTCTAACTTGAAATTCTTAGTGGTGGCTCGGAATCTGAATTTGTGCTTGAAGTACGGCAATGGCCTCACCGCCTATTTCATGATGGCACGTATAATATAACTAGTGAAACGTAGGAGTGTACTAACCTTCTCTGCTTACCTCTTCGGGGATTACAGGCGTGATGT
>DWME01000542.1:0-32241 GCA_018244795.1 Parelbella ahira ahira
CTTTGCCTACTCTTTCGGGGATTACAGGCGTGATGTTAGGTTTAAATTTACTCCTCCCCCTGAGTATTATTAGTTGTGTTGTTTCTAAGCGTAGGTACATGGAGAAAGTCTTCTGTCTTTTGGTACGCTTGTTTGCTGACATTTAAACAGGAACATAGAACATTTTAGGCCTAAAAGCGTGGCCAGTAATTGAGATATAACGAAGAACACCTAATTTCCTAATCAATGTTAGAACAGCACGTGGGTTTATAGTTCGCAATTTAATATCAACCGAAATAACGTTATTCGACGACAATAACTTTTAAAATAACGTCATGCGCAAACGGTGGCCCAATTCACGCGTCAGATATTTCCAGTAGGTATACAGTGATTCGCGTGTAGTCGAGAGGCGTCTACGTTATTCGCTAACGTGACAAATTATGGGGTGAT
Organism: Parelbella ahira ahira; assembly: GCA_018244795.1. Classification (NCBI taxonomy): domain Eukaryota; kingdom Metazoa; phylum Arthropoda; class Insecta; order Lepidoptera; family Hesperiidae; genus Parelbella; species Parelbella ahira. Next base: position 430 of record DWME01000542.1, read on the forward strand.
AAATTTAATATACTACTAAACTTATATAGCCAATACAGACATTTTAGAGAGAGGATGAATTTTTTTATTATATACAACTCGGAGATTATCTCCCTAAACGAATTATTATTAAGGAACCTGAAATTACGATAATAATGACTATCCGCCAACATAAATATTACTATATACATAGAGGCTATATTTAGGTATATTTTTAATGATAAGACATTGTAATAAGATCACAAAGGACACATCAATGAAGTGGGAATAGAATGGATCTAACTACGTAACGATAATATCAATATACATACTAGTATTTATGTTAGGTGACATAACGAAACTGGAATTTATATTCTAATATAAAATTGACTAACAAGTAATTTGAGATAGTTATCGTCTATAATCTAATTATATTGCAAGTAATAATGTCCAGGAACTTATCATAAAAGTTTTATTGCATAATGATATTCACGTTATAAATAATCCACTTCTTAACTTTGACAAATATTGAAACAGGTAACTATTTTATAAGAAGTACAATTATCTCTCTTTTATTGTTGGTGCACTTTCCCTCCCTTATTGCTGGTGCTAAAAGTAAAAACAATCGTAAAATCTATTAAAATCTCCATTTATAATTTTCAATGGATCTCTGTAAAGACAGATTTATTCCCACCAAATAGAACTTAGTTAAATATAAACTATTTGAGAATATGGATAAACAACGTTAAACAGGATTTATCTACCCATCTAACGTAAATAATAACAGTGTCGTTGACTAATTTATTAAATTGAGCTATTCGTATAGACTGTCTAAAGATTATAAGCAAAAACCCCCTTTGTGAAAACCTATATCTAGCAGACTATGGTCTTAACCCTGTCAATATGAGAAGATATTCATATTCCAATTGTGGAATGACAAATGGGTCGATTGAACTGAGATGAGCTCATTATGGGAAATTACACTTTTGTCTAAAACTTTCAGTTAAATACTAGCAGTGACTAAGTCGAAATATTACCGTATTTATAAGCATAAAAGAAATATTCGTTAAACATAAATCGCAAATGCAGCAAAGTCAGCAGATTGCTAAACACTATAGGTACCTTTTACAACTATCCAAATCGTTCTTTAACCATTTCTTTTCCAAGAAAATACGATAAAAGAGAACTATAAAAGAGTTATCATTGATCATAATGTCGAAGGGCTTGAGCACGATGATAAAAATGATTCTGATGTCGTTGATGATAGTAATGTATTTAGCGATAATGGGGCCAATGGTGGTTATGTAAAATCTGTCATATAAAAATATGCAGTACATTAATAAGAACCGTGACGACCAGTAGTTCCTACCATTAAAAACATACCATATAATTCCTGGCAGTCAGGTCCCTCATCAATTAAATAGTGACTCACAGACTTAATGTACACTTATACATACAATGTTGTAACAGTAATAAATCATAGTAATTGTAAGGGCAATAAATAATTTAGGTACATAGTTATTCAATTCACTGTTGAAGTAACCTGCTTTGAAAAGGGTAACAGCAATCTGGAAACGCAATGTTGTTTGATGTTGTTTCATTATAGGTACATACGTAACCTCCAATTGAGGCCATTAGAAGTTTTAATTATGTTACTAAAAAAAATTTAAATGATCTAAAATATCCAAAGACGAAGAAAATTTATAGACAAAAAAATCTTTTTGATACTAATAAAAATTGAGTGATTCCGCAACTGAAAAGGTTATTATAACAATATTACAATAGTTATCACTGTTCTTTAGAAGTTTTTTGTACTATTTTATTATCAGTGTATCAGGTCTCCTGGGAATAGAGCACCGAGTCCTTTTCCTACGGTTATTACTCTCTACTTTATGCACGCCGATTTCGAAGTATTTCGAATATCTACAGTATCTGGACCGGTGGTATAAAACATTGTATTTATAATGAGCATATTACTTAACAGAATCCGAGCTAGTGATCTCCGTTCGACCTCGTTTGAATCACTATAGGAATTTGATATCTTCGTGTATGAAAACTGTATGACATATAGATTCAAAATCAGAAACGTTAGAATTGTTATCACACAACCAGTTGGTACATATATTATATTACACACACTATTACACAGTACATCTTGTGATACTATCTCAGAAACAAACACAAACATATATAAATTCGTTTATTCAATTACGGAAGTATTTCATACTGTTTTGGTTTTAACTTTTGTTCTTCACTTTCAGGAAAAGAATATTTGTAGGACATAAAGAGTTCAATGCCGAAATATTATCGATGTTTTATAAAATGTTGAAAGCTGAAAAGTTTTGCTCCATTTCAATAATTTTCACAATCTCTCTAGTTTCGTCCCTATGTTCAACATTGAAATCGAGCTTTTACTTACACGTGTCCTTAAGATTCTTAATATGTCATTAGACACATTCTAAGTGTCACAATACTAATAATGGTCTCCTATCACATGAACTGCAGACAAAAGGATTGTAGTGACAGCGAAAATTATCAGCTAGGTAATTAGATAGCTAGGTTAAGTCTGTTGGAGTTGTTTCGCATTTCTGGCATGTCGGAATCTTTTGTCGACCTTACGTTTTATCTGTTTTTAATTAATCTCGTCCACAGATATAGTGTCTATTATTCTTTGAAATGTAGTGATTCTCATTAATCCAGTAACTAAATTGATAACGGATGATTTTGGATGATTTCCAAGTTAAACATTCTGTACGAAGCGTTTTCGTAATTGTGTCTTTTCTCTAACACATTAATACCCAGGAACGGTGACTATTTTTAAATTACAAAACATTTCAGACATACTAGAAGCCAGTATTCGCATACTCTGAAATATTTTACATGTGTTAAGTGTCTTTAACTCTTATACTAAATACATATAATGGTTGCTTGACTATTGTTTCTGTTTGTAAGGAAACAAGTGAGAGTTTAAGCGCTACCATGCCCTCTCACAACGATTTGACTAGTACACCAAAACCTTAAAACCTGTTATATTTAGACATCCGAATCCAACTGTTAGCCTTTCGTTAAAACAAATGTCTGGCTACAGAAAATAATTGTCCAATCTTTTTCGAGTTTAAGGTGCTCTTATATTTAGCATTAAGAGAGACATACAATTGTGTTAAATAAAACCGTTGCAATCGATTTCTGCGAACTTTTTATAATAAATTAAGCCGTCGATTATCGTTAATTAAATTATTATTCGTTATGATTATCGCAAAGTTCTTTTGTTGATAATGCATGATGTTTAATGATTTGTTTATGTTTATCTTTCAACGTCATGACGTGGGTAGGTATCTGCTATAGCGACTTCTGGATCGCATGTCACGTGATATACATTTAAACGATATTAAAAGTTTAATTGGATTAATTTTTAAGATCGTCGGACAATATTAACTTCGGTTTTACGGATGTCGCAGGTAACGCGCACCGATGCCTTAGCCAAAAGATTACCGAGCGTTACTGCCGAGCTTGGACAGTGATTTATTACGCTTTTTGTGTCTGGCGCTGGATGCTTCAAATGAGCGGAGTCAATATTAGACAAGACAATCGCTACAGCTGCATCGACGGGATAACTGGTATCCAAGGAATGACTGATGCGAGTCCGCTCGCCGCTAACACTCACATATCACACTTTTTCGAAGGGTGACAGATACTTTGACGGGTTTTAGAATAAGATCTCATAGTTGGCGACAAACAAAAATAGTCGGGATGCCAATACCACGTAATGGAAATCTATTTCAGCGGAACATACGGCACACACTGTAATAGTTTTAGCCGAGCCCGGAGCGTAGGCGCCTGGCGACCTTGGGGCCAGCATCGGTGGAAGCGTGGAAAACGAGACTCGGCGCCATTTTAGGCGGCGCTGACGGCCGCAGCGGTCGGGTCGAGTTTTATTGTCTCCGCCGCGCGGTTGCATAACCGTGGACAGCCGAGGCTCGCTTCGAAAATATCATGCGTACGGCACCGAGGCGAGCGGTCTTCCACGCGCCCCGTCCGAAGATCATTAACTCGGCGATAACCCATTTGGACGAGCGCCGTCGCAGACGTTTCGACAGCCGCCCCCGCCCTGGCCCGCGGCCAGGGGACGCAGCGGGACGCGCGCTCGCGCCGCTCGGCGGGCGGCGGGTGAATGCCGGCACTTACACCAGTACACCGCGACGAAATCCTTGTCTTCTAGCACTCGATCTAACTGCTTGGCGGTGACCTCCTCGATCTGGGGCTCCTGCTTGTTGACGGGTGACTTGCGCGCGGACACGGCGGCGACGAGGAGCAGGACGGCCGCGAGGGCCTTCAGCCACCGAGCCATGGCGAGGGCGCGCGCGTACTGACAGCGCGCCCGGCCGCCCTGCGCCTGCGCCGCCCACCGCCGCCGCCCCGGCGCCGCGCATGCGCGCCGCCCGCCCGCGCATCCACACGCGCGCCAGCCGCTTTTGTTTACATCGCGTCACCAATGTTTGATATCATACCGCACAACCTTGTTTATGAGCCGAGCGAACCGCTCGCCGTAGGTCAGCGCAGTCGGAACTAATTAAACTTCCGAGATATTGGTTGCTTCATTATTATTTACTGCGTAATTCCGGCGTCAGTATTAGATAGAAAATATATTAGGTAGGTAGGTATAACATTTACAGTAAAACTTAAGATGTCGCCCCTAATATAGCGACTCAATATGCCTATGTTTAGGTAATGTGTAGGTATAGATATAACGGACTCCTTCCAAAAATGTTCAAATTGATCAATGTAAAAAAATTTGGATCTTGAAAAAATTGTAACTTCACCAACAGTCTACTTAATCGACATTAGGTAAATGACTCAATGGTCAATGATTACCTACTTGCAAAAATGTCCATCCGCTATTAAACCATTATTGTATTTTACACTTCAACTCCAACCTCTACTAGTAAGTTTTCATTACATCTACCTGAATTATTCCTGTATATGACCGTGTCACTAGCTACTCGGTCGGCTTGTGTCAATTCTCATATATACAGGTATGTACGTACATAAATTTTCGCTTGAAAAAAAAATGTAGAGTATACATGAACTAAATAGAGATTTCCGTAAGTTTATGGATCATTAAGTCATGACAAAAAAATAAATAGGTACTGACTGGTTAAGACTTAGTACCTATTTTAGAATTCAAGTTATTTTTCCTACGACCAACATTTTAATATTTATTTCTTAGCCTTTTTCCTTATAATAGGAAAACAATTGCATAATTATACATATCAGTAAATGTAAACTACCAACTAAACTACCAACTACCAACCGCAATGGTTGGATGTGAAGATCGAACTCAGTGTTAAATTATTAAAAAATTAAGCCTTGCTTAGATCAAACTAAACTGAATTGTTATCAGATGTCTATCAATAGATGCACTGTCTCAATTAACAATAATATAAAATAACAATATACTTACTACACGTATAGTAACTTCAATTTAAGTAGCTTCACGTCCGTAACCATCGAAGGGGTAGGCATAGGAGTGTAGTACACTCCCACGTTTCATGCACATGGTATTTATATATAGTTACAAAATAATGTAAATAAATGATATTATTAAGGTATATTAATTCTTTTACTAGCAAACAGCCGAAAAATATTGGTAATTTGCTATTGGGTGGGATAATTCAAAATTTTATTAAAAGCTGTACAATTATTTTATTTTATTATTTGCCTAATGTTTGCATGAATCATGTCAATATATTTAAACACGATTTACAATAAAAATAAGTTATTAACGAAAACTCAATAGAATCGCGAAACGAAGTTATTAGATGAGACAAAAAAGTAACGTTAAGTTTTCGAACGATTGCAGACTTGTCAATGTTATAGTGTTGTTTACGCGAGATATCGAAATACGATCTGAATGTCTTTCAAAATAATAATACATAGTTACGTCTTATGATTACAAATAAGGCAAAATACCAAATCACTCATTAAGTAGTTCATTTCATTCTTTATAAAAAAAACAAATGCAAATTTATGCTAAACATGATTAAAGAACTTATTGCTGTTATTTTCAACGTATATTTTATTCAAAGTTGACAATGTAATGACAAAATATAAATGTAAGTCCAATAATCTAAAAGGTAAAACATTAAAGGAAAATAAGCAAAAAATGTTAATAGAAGATCCTTTTCGTTAACTTATTTTTATTTAAAGTGATAGGTGAATAAATAAATAACTGAAAATTTAAATTATTCACTTCATGACAAAAGGAGAAAAACGTATTGTATTATCTTATGAACAAGATTAAGGTTTAACTCTGTACCGTACTGATTTTATTTTCTTTCTTGTTATCTATTATGCTTTTTTACCAGGGTTTTGTTATGGTTGAGTTAATGTATGCATATATGAGAATGTAAAGAGAAATTAAATATTTGTAATATGAAGTGTGTGCTGTTATACAAACGGCAATGAGCCAATGTATCTAAAATAGGTTAGTATTATATGAGGGGTTTTTCAACTTATTAGATCTTGTACATATTGATGTATACAATGTATCGATACCTGTGACGTAGACATCACTATTTTTTTAACAACCAATCAGATTTCTGTAAGAACGATCACATGGGGAATGGTGGGGCGATGATTGCCGAAGGTTTCCGAACGTGCACGGAACTACAGCATTCGAAAAGTTTGTTTGCGACTGTTAAGTGTCAACCGTGTCAACAATTTTTTCCCCGTGCGTTCGGCTCGTTGTTCATTGGCAAGCAGCGCTATTGTGAAAGTGAAGTGTGTTTCGAAATAATAAAATGGATATTTAATTATCCTCCAACTTGTGTATTGTAGAACAGAAACGTCTTACTTGTAATAAATTCCGGTAAGTTTTGATTTCTTACAAGACTTGTTTCAGTCTGTATCTCTACTTCGTATGTCACGTCCGTATGATTTGGCGTAGATACGAATTTACCTAACTACCTTATCATAGTTTATCAATTTACTCATTTACTGGAATTACAATTACGAAATTTACTTAAAACATTATCAAGTTATTGGATTTTTGGAGACAAATGTACCTATGTGTCGAAATTGTTATTAGATGATCTAATGCTTTATGTATGAAAAGATTGAAATTTGAATTTCGAATAACTTTCGGTAACTTTTTCATTCCTATTAGTTTCTGATTGAGTAAGAAACTAGTTATTGGAAGTTATAGAATAGGTAAAGTATTGAGAAATTTATTTAAAGATTATATGTGTACAAACTATACAACAAAATAATTCTAATATGTTTGGTAAAAAACTAATTCATGTCTCCATAATCCAGTAAGAAATTCTTTAAACTGTATTGTTGTATTGTCTGCCTGCTTCATGAACTAAAGTTATAAGAGACTGTAATATATATTCCTATTTGTGTCCAATAAGTTCCCATTGAACACTTAACTTAAGGCTTATCAATTTGATTGTATGTCATTATTATTATATGTATTGATTGGCAAAATTATATTTAGCCAGTTAGTAATCTAAGTATTTAAATATTTATTTATTTACGAAGAAGAACCAACCAGACATACATTTCAATTTCAAGCATAACAAACAGTTCCTAAAACTAAATAATACTTTAATTTTATTCATCAGTGATACCGAGTATATCAATGTGATGGAGTAATGAGTATGAAGATTATTACTTGATCGGGTGACTATCACCTGGTATCACATTTGTTAGTTAGTGAACGGAAAAGTATTAAATGTAAGGTATTACATTTTTCATTAAAGTTACATAAATATGTTTCTTTTTTCTTTCGTCTGTGTATTACTTCATTATTATACTATTGTAGTACATAAAAAGTGACCTAATATATACATGCATTGTTTTATTTATTTGCTATACAAATTTTTGTTACGATCTTAAAAGATACTTCTAAGAATTGAATACAATAAACGCTTTAGAAACTATGCAAAATATATAAACCATAGATATAATTAAAAATTATATTTGGAAGGGTTGTATGTATCTCTTGTATTTATGTTTATGAAGATGATGATGATGACATTCCAGTCAGTTTGTTATGGCCACTGAACTTCATATTTATTGGCTATGGTGTAGAGCTCATATATGAGATATATACCCTATTTTATGTGTAAACATGTGTCCACTTAGAGCACACATGAGGGTATCATTCACTTAATGGTAGTTCACAGTGGAAGGTGGATTGGTTTGATTGACATCAAATAAGGAAAATTTAATATAGCTATGAATATTAACTTTTACTAAATGCATTTAACAGATCATAATTAGCCTCAGTCATACTATTATTCCATTGTTGAACATGTGTCTCCTCAGAATGATAAGTGTTAAGGACTTTCTGAAGATGTGATAAATATATTTTCGATTCAGAGCTACGGCTATCATACATTATGTAACTTGTAAAGAAACATACTTTCATTTAGTAAAAAGTGTTAAATGAATACAAATCATATGTATGCAAATTTAGGGGGTACACAAATTATACATTTCTCTTTCTATATTAATATTTATTTAACAGGTTTCACTCGAAAATTTTAATATCTGATTCTAGTTTTTTAACTTTCTTGGAATTATAACGGAGGCACTGTTGCTATTAAGAAATCGGTGGATAATTCTTAGTAGCTATCGATATTATTGTTATAATCGATTCAACGCTGCGATTGTGTCGCACCTGCTCGTATCGGTCGACATCGCGATAGCGGCCGGCTTTGTTGTGAACGGGCCGCAAGTAAAGTCCATTGTTTCGTGGCCGGCGATAAAGCACAATAAAATATTGCATATCTATGCCGCGGAACAAGGCTGGCTGTGCTGCATTTCGTAACTGCGACACTGTACCGTGCAGTTGGAAAGCCTAAGCAGTGTCAGATGAGACCGGCGTTGGAATTCGTTCCTTTCGTATTGCAGTCTCCGTCTAATTGTAGAGTTTTATACTACCGGGTAGCGGGCACTTTGCGATGTTGACGAGACGAGATATGTGCAGGCGTATACTCCACTCAATCTCTCATATGTATGACGAAACTTTTTATGTATTTAACGCCGAGAAATATTTAGCTCCAAGAGAATAGGTAGTCATGATAGGTATTAGAATTTTATGTCCGTATTAATACGCGTCGCTAAAATGATCTGCTAAGAACTAGGACGTATTTTAATGTTTTGCTACTATTGTCGACCAGTTACCAGAAATTTTCTAGTTGTAGTCTTATAACTCCTATAAACAATCGTTGATACAATGTTCTACGCATGGAACACTAACCGCATAACACAGCACTTTCATTGAGATTCTATGTACGTATTTTACCGTTCTCTTATTATGGATTAGAATACTTAGAAACTTAGAATCTCGCGGAATTTGCATATAATCTGAGAATTGAACAACGCAGCGAATGTTTAAGAGATAGGACTTTAGAATTTAATAACGATACATTCACGAGTAGTAGTAGGTAGGAAAGGAGATTCTTATAAAGATTTATAGTTCTGTGGCACAATTTTGACTTCGCAGAATTTGGTTCTCGCGCACTTATGATGCACGTTGCAGAAGTTCAGTCAATCTCAACGTCATAACTATTAAACACCAGTTAATGCTACAGAAATTGATCACTAAACACATACGCCATATGCTAATCATTGTGTCTCATACTGTACAAACATTTGTTGGACGTTACCATGTCGATTTTGGATGTTTCGTAACTTACTAGAATTCTATCTAACGCCATGTCAAAGTTAAGAATTCAATAATAGATTGACACTTGAGCAACTCCAATAAATCTCTGTTTTAAGAATAAAATCATGATTGACTCTTTTCTAGCCTCCGACGTTAAAAGGGGCGTTAAAAGTTTCAGGTCTCTGTCTGTGGCACTGTAGTTCCTAAAGGGATGGATCTGTTTTGATGCGGTCTCTTCTGACGTTCCCCTGTTGGATGTGGGTTTTCTCTTAATTTGAGGTGGATAAAAGCGATAGTTTGTTCCTTTCGAAGACGCCGGGCTGGCATTTTAAAATCAAATATTGTAAATTGTATAATAACAATTGATAACGCGGTCTGCAAATACTGACGCTTTTATGACTAATCATTACTTGGTAGAACGATAAGGAAAAAAGTAAGCTAATCTACACACTTTATACCACCATATAATTCTCTTAAAGGCATCTGAAATTTGCTAATCCTCTCAATTTGTTAGAAGAATCTGAACTGCAAAAGTACAAGTGTTGATAACGATGACGATGTCATTGCTGATTCTCTAATTAAAATTGATAAGTATCGTTGGGTTATTTCCATAAATAATACCACCTTATTTGTCTTTAGGTTACTCGTTTTGTAATTTATTTGATTAACCTTTTAAACTGTCGTTTATATATCTGATATAGTAGTTACTGATATTATTTTGATAAATTGATAAATGAATGCACTTACTTAAATCACACTTATTATACATAATCACAATCGATATCACAAGATAATAATCTAAATATGTTTATTGTACGGCTGATAAGATTTTCTAATGAAGTGTTCTAGAAGTTTCCACGTCGTTAATAAAGTATAATTAGACTGTAAGCGACAATTTGTACCCTATTACATATTGTGATATTTATCATTTAATTTTACCTTTATATGGGTATTTTTTTAATTTAATTTCATATGTAACTCCACGTAAAGTATCAAATTCATAAATCCATATTTTTAACGAACTGGCATATTTTATTCGGAATTTATCATTAATATCAATTGGAAAATTGTATTTTTATACGTTTCCGATTTATTTTCAATTTTCGACTTCTCTCTTTGACGTCACTACGTTTAAAATAATCGAGAACGCGTAGAAATATCGTATCATTCTGAAATGGTAGTTGCGACTTGGAAACAATGCGTCACAACCAGCGCGCAACGTTGGTGATTATAAGCTTATTACTAACTACCTACGAAGTAACAGTGCGTTATTGGTTGAACCGACATCGTTTTACACACTATACTCGTATAATGTAAGTTCTTGCACACGTAGAATGCTCGAAGAGCATAGTTGTTCGTTATCAAATCTTTCCAAGTAGCGTCTCTGATTTCTAGTTTTAAATTCTACGTGGATTAGTATTAAGAATTTAATAACTATAAGTATATGGTTACATGACGAACATAAAGGCCAATAGGCCAAAGGCCTCTAAACGCCAATTATCTCTCAACTTCACTCTCTACAGCAGAAGAAGTATGTATGATAATAGTTTATATCCATTGAAACCACTTTTTCACAATAGGCTGCCTTGTAAGTTCCCATGTACATTTACTTGTTAATGTAAGTAACTAATGTGTTTTTCCGCTGTCAATCATCATTATAAGCCACTTTATCGTTACACTGTCGGACGCAAATTTCGTCTTAAAATGAGAATATTTACGGTCATGGCCTCCCACGCAGACCTAGTGCGGATTGACTGACTTCGCAGGGTTAAGAGAATAGCATGGAACACTGTTAAGTGCGCAATTTCTTTCCTCACTATTAAAGGAATTCACGTTTAATCTTCACCCAACGTACACAGTTTCGTATACTTACAGATTAGTGTGAGGCGTTTGACTTGATGGGACGAAAACGGTGATGAAAATTTAATCTATAAAAGTTCGATTGCTGGATAAGTTATGCATTACTTTAGAATTCTACTTTTGAGAAGTGATAAAATTTTATGTATTTACAGCAGTGTATAAAAATTATAAAATACAATCATTTATACCGCTAGATAATAAACGCGATAAATTTTTGTGGTTACGTTATACGGTGATAATAGCTATCAAAGTATCATTCACCTGATATTGAGGGTTCGGTTATCAAAGGGAGCTCAGTGGCTACGTGTCCGCAAAGCAATCAACACTGAACATGGCGGAATATCGCGCAGGGAAAGCGGGAATCAACGCTGAGGCTCAGGCCAGGATCCACAGCAAATACAATGACGACATCGCTCACGAAACCCTCGAATGGATCAAGAAGCTGACCGGCGCTCCGGTTGACACAACTGGCACTGCTGAAAATCTATATGAAGTTCTCAAAGATGGCACTCTGCTGTGTCGTCTGGTAAACACCATTGAAGAAGGCTCAGTCAAGAAGATTAATCAATCTACCATGGCTTTTAAATGTATGGAAAACATCAACGCTTTTCTGGAGGCCGCGAAAAAATTGGGTGTACCGCCTCAGGAAACATTCCAAACCATCGATTTGTGGGAAAAACAAAACCTATATTCGGTGATTATTTGCCTTCAATCTTTAGGTAGAAAGGCAGGCAACTACGGAAAGCCATCAATCGGTCCTAAAGAAGCAGATAAGAACGTTCGTGATTTCAGTGACCAACAACTGAAGGCCGGACAACATGTTATCTCGTTGCAGTACGGAACCAACAAGGGCCAGCAAAGTGGTATTTCATTCGGCAACAGGCGCCAAATGTGATATTAAATAATTATGAATGTATGTATACTGTATTTAATGAGTAATAAATGATTTTTTAATTTTTCTATACATTATTTAATATGTACCAAGGTGTGGCGAGCAGTTTTAAATACTCTGAGAATGCGTAACCGAAGATTAGATAAGGCTCTTGTAGTTGAAACACAATGCTGTATAGTCATAGTATGTAAGACAATGTAACGATTAAAACCACTAGCAATTACCTTAAAACAAAAATAATTATTTTATATTATCGACATTTAACGGGTTGAGACTATTGGCAATTTCCTGTGCGGATTACCTCACAATGACTCGCTGTTCTTAGTGGGTAAATAACTGTCACAATAAAGAAATGTCAAGGTCCTAGAACACACCCTTGGTGGTTCAGTCATAATATGACGTCGCACTGCGTATTGATCAATCACCGCGGGTGTTACCGGTTGCCTGGCAGAACATGAATATAAATCGTATTTTTCGGTGATAGGATTCGGTGTACCGTGATAAGAACAGGATAATAATTTGTGAATGTTTCAATCAAATGCAATTACATGACCAAGAAAACCCAGGACTGAGTGACTATTTGACTGCAAGTAAAATATTCAGTATATTTTTTTTTATTTCATTATGTAGTCTTTTTGAAAATTACTTGCTGTGGTTTATACATGTTACACGCGTTTCTTATATACGCTTAACATACTTTACTAAGGCTTCGGGTAAGCCTGTTCTTTACGCTATGCATGAAATTACCCGCAGTTGTGTCGTGCACGAGTTATTGCAATTTATATGCACGATGCGCCGTTAAATTATCCTTTCAGTAAAATTTATAGGGGATTCTGGAAATCCAACAGAATATTTTCCATTGGTATAAGCTATATACCTACGTTTTTTACTGTAGATTTTTTTTTATTTGAGGGCATTTCAATGTAAATACTTACCACGATTTTTGTACTTGGGTAGTTGAACGGATAAGAGCTAACGGCGAATCAGTTATAAAAAATTCAAATATAATTAATTATGTAAAACAAAAATACCATAACAATACCATGACTAATGGGAATTGGTTGTCAACGTTGGCTTTAAAACAAAACACCGTGCGTTCACAGCGTGAGCACCCCGCAGCCGGAAGGTATGGTCACGCGTCGGTAGTCAACGGAAACACGGATATCCGACCCCTAGCGTAATTTGAATGTCTATTTCAGTCCTAACATGAGCTCCTGCTCCAACACAATCAAATTATGATTTAAAAGAAAGAGACGGATACAGCCATTGGAATTGTCTCGTCACGCGCGTGCTACGGGTGTTTACATTGTCCATTACTGTTTGAGTATTAAAAAAAACGTCTGTGTTGTAAGCTGGTGAATATTTTTAACAGTATTAATTTTATCTCTTTTTATATGCCTTATGACTCCATTATTTTTCCAATAATGCATGCCAGTGTGTCACCTTACATGATTAAGATTAATCTGGCTAAATCCTTTGATTGCACTGATTACGGCTACGGACGACATTATTGTTGGAAATATAATTTTCACAAGAACTGTACGTTCAATAATACGTCAGCATTTATCGTGGTTTTATCTGTGTGCATAAAAATCATTCTAGTTATTTACGCGATACTATCTACATGTACATTTGGTGTACTTCACATGCATAGTATGTAAATGTAATATTATTTAAATGTATCAATACCTTTTGTAAATTAGTGATTCCAGTCTACAAATATATGAATCTGAACTGAAATAAAAAGTTCAATTTCAACCTCAGTAAGTCACAGCCAATAGTACAATTATTACAAGCAGTATTGTCAAGCGGCACTGACAACGGCGAAGAGAACTCTCACAGTCTAAAACCTACTCCAAACAACTATAATATAATTATACAAACGAATATATTAAAATCAATAAATTACCAACCAGCTCTATGTGTCTGCTTTCGATTAGGCGAAATTTCGACTTTCTTTTGAAGTATGTAGATACCCTTTGATTCTTGCACATACATATGTAATTTTTTTGATAATTACTAAGAATCTCGGAGGATGAGCGGGGTACCCACGGTATACTAACATTGAACAGGGGCACTAGCGACCTGTCTAAATGTAAAAATTTTTAAATCAATAAATTTTTATTTTCGTATGACGTTGGGCTCCATAACTTCTCGGGCACAAAGTTCATCTATTCATGCACAATCATTTGGAAAAGCGTGAATCGACGATTATCAGATGCCGTTTCGGAAGATGTCCCAAGTATGGCCGCGTCTTAAAATAAATGATGCGGCGAAAGTGTTGCTTTGACCGTGATTCGAAGTTTCTTAAAGTCGGTTGACACTTCAATACGGTGATGCAGCGTCTAAGATTATATAGAAAGTTATCGATCATTAATCATTTTTATGCATCATCATCATCCTACTTCCCGAAGAGTTACTTGTAATTAGAAGCTCTATCAATCGTAGCAATGATATTTCAATATATAAGTTTTATAATGTTCATGACTCCATCCTTCACCTTTTTTGTTGTTTCGTTTTAATGAACTGTCTTTCTCGTGTTGTTATCGTGAAGCTTCATCATTCTTCGCTTTTATCGGGAAAGTGTGGTATTCAATGATTATATCAGGTTAGATCATATATTTTTTATCGGTCCTAGAGACCATTAGAATAGTTTTACGAATCTCTACGCTTTACGCAATAATGACGTAATCGATTCGCCATCTATTCCCACGTTATACGATATCGATCGTGCTTGCTTGCAAGGCTTCTGTTGGCCGCCACGCTACACCGACTCTGTCCACCTCTTAAGGCTCTGGGTACCGTTACACAATCTGATGGAGATTATCTCTCACTTAACGGGATGACATCCGCTACAATACTCGTAAATAACACTTGTAGGGAAGCTGAGATTGATGGTTTTTCTGATCTGAATGATCGATTTATTTATGGCGTTCAGTTTACTTAGTACGTTTATTTTATTCCTTTCATTGGATTTACTTGTTCATCTTTTAAATTTGTACATCGGATTGAAATTCAAAGATTATCAAAACATGAGCCGCCGATCAAATATTTGCACGAATATAAAACATTTTGACATTTCTAATCCAATTAGAAATGTATTAACGGATATTGTACCTAGCTATAATCACAGTGTAATGAATATCTTGGCGCAAAAGCTGGTGTATGTAGGGTGAATACGGTGAAAGCTTTTAATCTATTTATTCCCGTGATATGTTGGCGAGAGTTGGGGTAAAACTAACGGACTCTATTGCTTCGTAACAAGTCGTTTCAAAAGTTGATTTTAGAGAAAGCGGATTTTGCATGCAGTTGCCCGTTGCTCTCTTTGAAAATAAATGACCCGCGCTTGTGAAACGCGGGTTGCGAGAACGGTATGATTAGCGTGGTGTTGATTCTCTTTATAACAGACTCTTTAGTGGTTATCGCCTTTTGTTTTGTAACATTTCGGTACTAAAATATCTCTACACCGTTACTTTGGTAATAAAACAGGAACTACCAGCGGAATGTGGTGTATTGATGACGACATATCACTCTTACAAACATTTTAGGAACAGATGTGACAAACTGTTAACACGTTTGTTTTTGTAGCTAAATTACCATTTTATAGATTAACGAGATTTGCACCTTATTCTATCGCCGTTACCTACTGTTTGGTGTGTTGTTAACATTAGCATTCAAATCGCGTTTATCAGAACTTTCCAAAATATATTATATTTCTATTTGATTCATCTTAATAATATTTATAATGTATTTCGTAGATTTTTTTTAAGATAAAAGTAAATTTAGGATTTAATGTAGGTATTCACATTTTTATCTTACCGGTCACTTTTAATTAATCTAAAACAGTGTTATACAGAATGTTACTGCGTATTGTCCATTAACAGGGTCTCGAATTTAATCACTTGTATCCATCACACCTGCAACTGCGTCACATCCGTTATCAGCGTAGGGGGCCGGGAATGAATTGATATGGCCCTGTGAAGTGCCCCTGCGATGATTTAGTCGTTAACCTACACCATATTGATATAACTTGACCTCAATAATCACATGACAATTGCCTCGATCCGCCATCGCTGTCTCACTGTAATTAAAACCTTCGTTTTCATTGCTATCTGAAGTGTCGCGTCATTTCCATTCTATTGTCACATTAGAAAACACTTTTAGTTTTGTTCTTGCCACAAGCATTTTTTGAGATTAACGTAAATATATTAAAATGTATTTAGGATCAAATGACTAAGCGTATTCGAACTTTTTAGGCTTTTACATTAAATACTGTAATTATATATCTCATGTAGCTACCTGATTTTTTCTAAATCATTACTAAGGTTTGTAAGGACTGCCAACTTCACTATTTGGTTTGTTGATCGTGTTGTATTATGAAGTTAATTCTCGGGAGCAAATCCGTGAATTGTTCGATGAGAGTTTTACGTTTATAAGAACAAAAGCTTATCTGTTTTTTATGTAGAAATACAAATGTTAGAAAAAACCTGTCATTGAGCGGAAACACACCAGACGTACTGTGACATTATTCGGTTTCATTATTGCACGATATCTTTTTAAAGTATCTTGCATAGTTTACCGCGGTGAAACATAATTATGAGTTGTTCTCCACATCAAAACACACCAGTCACATTAAACACAAATTTTCCTACTCTCAAATATTGAACAATATTATTTGACAATCGTTACGTACGAAGTTAAGTCAGTGCTTACTTATTTAATTCGTAGAGTGTGACAGATTTTATATTTTCAGTATTACAATTATCTTTAGTTATATTTAATGAATTAAATGCCACTTATATTTATAGGTCACACGCGATTCCGTTCTCAGAAGTATCTATCGAGATTTATAATTGCTCAATAGACGGACAATCGATAAATGTTTCACGCTTTTCACTATAATCGTCATTATCGCTTTACTTGTAGAACTCCGTTGTTGAAGAATATTCTCCTCTCGGAATAAAAAGACATAATTCCACTGGTTCCCAGACCGACGAAAGTTACCCCAAATATCCAAATATCTTTAAAATTTTATCTCAATACAACAAAATGTTTGTCTCAACATTTGACGATCAATTCATGTCATTGTTTAATATTATACGGGATCTTATTTGATATACCATATTCAATCACAATCCTTGTACAATTTATTCTTTGCTCTAAGGCCTTTATTCGTTCACATTACGTCGTCATGTACCTAGAATGGACACAAATGCATTTTTGTTTCATTTTGTATAGTAACGGGATTTTCTACTTATAGACTTCATTTTGTTTGCAATATCGTGAACCGTTCCAACGGTGATTGTATTGAAGATAATACCGTTTTAAGTGCATTTACTTCGATCGGTGCCATTTCGTGCACATGTCCAACGTGCAACTCAACATACACGTATATTGTTTGAACACGGCTCGCCTCAATAGCTGTTGCATGAATGTTCACTGTTAGTTTACGAGTTAACCATAATAGAAGTTGCAGCCATGTTATTGCATAACACTGATCTCTAATTTTCGCTTAAGAGGAGCTTATTAGCCAATAGTATTTTACCTATATATCGGTTTTTTTCTATCTTAGTTTTAATTCATGATAAGCACAATATCTTCCACTTTCCTCGTTCCTTGGATCCACTTTTATCGTTTACGAATCGTTACAGCCGCATTTTGTCATATAAACAAACAAGTATTGTTTTCTGTTTGCTCCCACGGCATCGGCTCGTATCGGAGAACGATTCAAATATTAGATTAGCGGCAAGCTTACCGGTTGGCGGACCGTTGGTCGAAACGGCTCAGTCTGACCGACATATTAAACCAGTTTGGTTAACTGCCACTAAATGGCAAGCCAGCCTTGGCATTGGGGGAACACGATGACTAAGTTCCGCGCGACGTTCTCTAAAGACGCATTCACGACTCACGTCCTTTATATGAGATATCTTTTGTGCACTGTTGTAAAGGAATGTAATTTGAAAAATCGATGAAATTTCAACCGTTAAATAAGTATTCGAATAGAGACTGGTCAGCAGGCATTATGTTTTTAATGACCAAAATAAATTTATCACCTATCCCAGGAAGCATTAAAATAGCAAATAAGATACTTCATATTCATATTAAAAATAGTATTAAGTTCAATCGTTTCTCGTCAACCCCCCAAAAATTTTATTCAATCTCAGCCTTCAAAACTATCTGAATTCAAGTCAAAACAGTCAGCTCCTTCATAATAATTAAACATACACCGTATGATATTGATGGAGAACGTGGTTTGCCATCAACAAAAACGATTCGTGTAAGAATCTCGTCGTGTACATACCGTAACGAATGACATGTTACGTCAATTGAAGTTGAACGTCGTGTGATGGAAATATACATACATTAATGGATAGACTAGTCCGTAATGTGTTGTCGATAGTGAGTAATTCAATATGCTTAATTGCTGTAAAACTCTGAATGAAATATGTATGTTACTCAATTATGTATTGGAGCCATCTGGTGTGCTCTTGCCTTAAGTGTTGCCTTGCCTTAATTGTGTATGGCGTGTATGTAAATTTATTTATATTGTTTCACTGCATCTTTATTAGTATTTATTTTGTTACCAGCTTCCTTAAAACTACATTTTAATATCGTTGCTTGAATTTGTTCAATATTGGTATGGTTTTATATACTTGTTCAATACTGGTATGAGAATTTCTTTGGTTTAACTAAATTTTAAGTTTAACAAACGCTGTGACTAAGTGAGCATATTATATCAATTTGAGACATGATCATCTTTCTGCCTCCCTATATCCATGAAACATTGAAGAAAGTCCAGTTTTCTTTGTAAAGGTCAACTGTCTGTGAATAATGTCGTTAGTTTTGCAAATTATTTAATTTGTTGCATGAAGTCTCCACATTTAATGTTTCTCCTTTCCTCTACATAATGCTATACTAATGATTCACAGTATTAAAATTTGACGATCCCCATAAGTTTATTTCGCTTTTGTTCTTAGCACAGCATTCGTTTATCTCGACGTAATCTTTGCTCACGGTGACTCACTCGTGGTTCGCTTATCTCATCGTGAACTGTGATTTAGACTAAGCCATAAAACGATTTAGATTTATATCGTTATTTTAATTTCTTTGAAATGTCTATTACAACATGTGTCTAATTGCCTGTCCTAAACACGAAGAAAATTCATTCCTATAATCATATTACCCTTAGGATACTTAAAATTATTTTCGATACCTAGTAGTATTATCATGTTCAACTTTAAGTCTTAAGTCACATTGTTGATGTTAGCTTCGAAGTATGGACATTTAATTATACTTAATTGTTGTTAATAAGAGGCGGATTTAATACCAAATAGTATTTTCTACCAGTCAACACAGATGATGCTAAAAATTTGAGTTAGGCACCTAAGCCCCATAGTTTATAAAATGTCCTCTTAATTTTATTGTAACTAAATATATATATATTATTGTTATTGAATTGTTTAACAAAGTGGTCATGATTCGCTATATTTGCGTAGGAGCTACGAACTGGATTTACGCCACTGATAGGCAGGTGTCCGCGTCGTCGCTTGCGTATGCGTAATCTTTGCGTTCATCGACTCTTACCCTCCAGTTTTCTTGCGCAAGTTTATCTCTATCAGCGAATATATTTTTTAATATCTTACCGCATTCCGGTTTTGCGTTCTTTGTTTGTAAACTTTTCTGATTACCAGCCTTTCTCATTCAATATATGTTTTTGTAGTTTCATACTATGTTATGTTAGTACCGTCATATTAGTCTAATGTTCTTTTGTTCTTGACATTTAATTTAACGTATCGAAGAGTTCATGATAATGTGTCATCTTAATTTGTTTCTCGAACATGCGTCTCCTTGCATTGTCTAGCCTTATCTTTAAGACCGAATACAAACTGAGAGCTACATACATGGAAATTCACGTATGTAAGAATTTTCATTGTGCTCGAACCTTGGAGCAGATAAGATAATGGCGACTGTTCTAATGCCGTTCACATTTTCATGCGTTCGAATAGCATAGTTTTGTTGAATGGGTGAGTATTGGTGATTTTCATGATTTCCCCAATATTGTATTCCCATTCGTATTGTAAGACTACAGCTATTAACTAGAAGGGTCCATGGCTACATTTATATGCTTATGTTATTCTGAATAGAGATCTGTATTTATGAGTGAGATGATAAAAGAGTCGATGATAATAATGATGATTCATATCGCATTTATATTTATACATATTTTGAACCTTTCATATTATTTTAAACTAAGATCATCGTGAATCTTATAGATTTTGTATTTAACGAGCTACGCCGCTGCCACGATCCATACACTTGGGTCGAAATTATAGCACATTTTATAGTCAGATCACAAATACCCCTTTAAATACTAAATGTATAATTGTACTTTATTAGTTATTAATCAATTGGAAATTGTAGAGTATCATTGAAAATACTCTGTGTTTCACCAAAATTCTGTTCCAGTACTTAAGTCATTATGTACGAAGACAATTTAATTTGAATTTATATTCGGAAAACGATATATGTTTGAGAATTTGTAATCATTCTAACAATAAGTAAATATAGTATTTTTAAATAAAGTTTTCAACGTGTGTGATCCTCAAACGACATTAATAAAAGCATCAGTTTTAATTTACAAAGCGGCGAGCAATCGCGGCGTGACCCCGGAGGTCGTTGATGGCAATTTAAAACTGTGTACTGACTCACATGATCATTTACAACAATTCCTGTCCGTCGTCTCGTTACCTTTCGACAGAGTCATATAATGATATAAAAAAATTACAGCAATGTGTTTTATATACATATTACATATACAGCTCTGCTAAAAAATTTACGTTTATTTATGTACGCTCAGAGCCACACCACGAGTGCACCCATTTCGGCCGCAAATCGATTGTTATAAAAACAATATGTGCTTTGGATTGAAATTGTGGTTGCTGATTGCACGCGTGTACCCAGGCAACCATCTCATTATTCAGAAATAGATACGCATATGTAACATGGAGCAGGACCGATATCTACAGATTAACAGTAACTGTCCTAGACTAACTTGAGAAATGTACACTTAAAGTAATGTGTAATGAGGAAAGGCCATGGTATTTCTACAATATCGCCGTTTTATTTCTATCTTTACGTGCGTAAAATAACTCGTTATCTGTTCTTAGTTAAATCTCCAAGCAATAACGTGTCTGATAGTTATGTTTTAAATTTTCGACATTACAATAACAATGAATACGCATTGCTTCTCTAAATTGATGGACCACATTTCCCACGCGTAATTTAAAATTACAAGCTCTGACTCACGATGACTTATATGATGCCTTTAAACTTTAACTGTTCCATTGTCTGTATGAGGTCCCAGTCAATTTGTCATCGGTATCTAGTTTGGAAGTTCCGTAAAATGATAAGATTTTGCAAAATGAAATAATATGCTGTGTTCACTGATTTCCGTAGTGGCATAGTGTATTAAACACACCGTAATGGAGTTTATCAATCTATCCAATTGTTTCAATGGACGTCATTTGACTTATTGTTCCCTTATGTGTGTATTGTTAAATGTATGTATATATTCGTTTCATTAGTATTACGTGTGTTATATAATATATAGCTGTGACTAATCCGTCGAGTTTTCTTTGTTACATCTAATGTTTTTAGGTAATTTGTCGTTTGTCTTATAGTACATTCATACGTTACTATTAATGGTTGACCATTATTATGTTGAATTGAGATGGATGGCCATCTTTCCTGCACATTTTTCTTTCTACGAATATAAAATAATACGAATTCTCTGTTTAATACTTTGTAGTGTTTGTATGCGTACCCAGAAAAATTAATGTCGTTCTAATTTTCTAATGCAATCCAGAACGTTTTGTGTTGTTTGCTTAACAATAGATGAATTAGTTAAATTACCCCGGCCCCAAATGTCCTGCCGGCGCCTGATACCATTGTGTTCACCACCACGGCCGCTGTGTTTGCTCGCGAAACATCTGTCTCTACACAACAAACGATAATACATTCAGTTACAAGATCTCTTATGATTCATCGACGGCACCCATTCAAACATAATTCATTTGGTCTGATCAAGATGACTTCTTCAATGGGCTTAATTGTGTTGTTCGATTTTTCAACTGCGTCATTAAAGCAATTTGTTAGCTTAACGTCACTTCGAACTTTAGTTGCTTCTTTTTAAGTGTTTATTGAGAGTTTGACAAAATTTATTATTATCAAAGGATCTATTGCTTTAACTTTTCCTCAGTAGTGTTATAATTTAAAAAATGTCATGAATCACTAGTATGTATATTTACATTTTACAGGTGATAATATATGCGTGCTTGCTAATTTGTACGGTTCTGTATAATAGTTCTGTCAATAATTATTATTACCATAATCAAATTTGCATATCCAAGAATACAAGTCTACTCATTTTATGCACGAAGGATGTTATTCAAATCAGAACTGGAAAAGCGTTCAAGATCACAATCAGCATCGCAACATGCGTTCGCAACTGTACTGTGTAATAATGCGAAGGAAAATCTTGAAAATAATCGTCTATCATCGTTTTTATGACGAGTGTTTTAATGCTCAGTTTCGTCAGTGTGTTATAATTGTGTAATATTAATACATATAACTGCATGTCTTTTTAACACGTCTATTCTATTGTTACTGCCTTTTCGAGGTACAGAAGAGATAAGAATAGTTTTTAGGACAAAGACAGCCATTCCTTAAATATAATAACACTCGGGTCTACATAAAGCCTGAAACATGAAGATTAATAGGCGCGGTCCCCGGGGCCATTTGTTCCAAAGGGCACAGTTTGAGGTCGCCAGGTCGGGCCTAATGTAGACCGTGACCGGAATAATTCTATCTAGCTCAATATTTGTTCTACCTACAACTATCTAAGGTTGCAAATACTTTAACAAAGTTCTTTAAGACAACTTCGGAAAAGCATTGTTGGCCAGCTCGGTTCGAATATACCGAGGGCAACGACATCTTTCACCGTTCATTTGCTGTACGTTTGTTTGTTATTCAGATACTAAGTTAACACCACAGTAAATTATCTGTGCTGTTTCCATGTCAATTTAACGTGCGCTTTGAGAGTGAACTTTGTCGTATCCATCGTTGTCTTTGTCGTCGTAGAAACTTCCCTCAGATAATAATAATTCTTCGGGTATTATCCAGGATGGGGCCTTTGTATGTTTACTAGTAAAAAATAATAACTATGTTGTTGGATTATGGATTATCGCCACTTGCGAAGGACAAAACAATTTTCTAGTCACGTTTTGCACGCGACAGCTTGTCATAGACGTCATATTGGTGTATATTTATGATAATACTAGCGATTGCCTGTGAGTACGCTATTATATTACTGTTATTATATATAATGATCATTATCACCCTTTCATCGCTCCACTGCTGGATAAGGGAGGGTCTCTTCTCAGAATGGTGGAATGAGAAAAGCTGAGTCGATATTATGACATGCCCGCCATGTGCGGTATGATAGAGGCTACACGTTATAAAAAATATTACAAGCAACTTAAATATGGGCAGGTTTCCTCACAATCGTTTCCTTTGTACGCAAAGGAACTGGCATTTAAACTTTAAAAGAGACATCATTTTATAAAGCATGAAGAGCGCACCAGGATTTCAAGTCAGGACTACCCGAGTGGGAGGCTAAATTTTAAAGTACAAAATTATAACTGCATTCAATTTACTTTAAAGCCTTGTGGACAAATGAACGAACGAATGAACGTACTGATGCAAATATCTGAACTATTCCCAACACGTTAAGGTTTCCCTCTCGACTGGTATTTTTATAGAGTGAAGGTTATCCAATCATCTAATTACACATGCGATCGTGTCGGCAACGGGTGAGATATGCAACATCTGATACTGTGTCAGCGCGTTTGTAATGTACCAGAGTCATTATTAGACATTGTTCCCGGTAGGGCTCACAATTGAATTGTAAATTGCTCGCTGGGAACTCAACGTGAACGGTATTCTAAGATCTAGACAGTATAGAACCGATATTCTATCTATCGTACAAAGGTCCTTGTACATTTCGGTATGTACGAAAACCCTTTGTTCCCTCGAATCGTAACCTTTTCTGAAAATAGAGATACGTGAAAAATAGATTTATCTATTTATGATCGAGGAACGAAATAACTGCACAATTCTTGTGTTACACTTTTTGTCGTTATAACACTGTATTTTAAGGCCCCTTAAAGAGTTTTCACTTCATTTATTTCCCCCTAAATGTCAATCAAATACCACCCAGCTGCTTGTAGTTTCGCTCTGATTAACTTATGTATTTCATATATACCCGCGTATCGAAATCATTTAATTAAATGGTTCCATTTTCTTGCGACATTAGCATTATCATCTACTCCATTTATCGTTACGTTGTTGTGAAACTGGGTCTCCTCTCAGAATGAGAATGTTTAAGAACGCGGTCTTGAATAAAATTGCTGATACTTGAGCTAAGTGTAGATCTATTTGCCTTATATATTATGTATGTAGGTAAATAATGGACTATTAAAGTAAACGTTACACATCTTTTAGAGGAATCATCTGGTACAATAATCATTACGTCGATTTGCCGTATGAATTCAGTTATACCTTATATTCAATTATTTTATGTGGGTACTTGTTTTGTGTGTATGTTCGTGAGATCCACCACACTGACACTCCAAGGTTAAGGAATATAGAAAAACAGTTAGAATTTTAATTAATTTATTGTTTTTAATTTGATTATTTTTATTACATTTTCCGGTCATTTTTTCCGGTTTCCGCTTCATTTAATAATACAATTTCGACTTTTTTTATCACACAATATAATTGTCCTAAAATTTTGATACTCTACCAAATAATCTTGTAGTTTTAAACCATTTGTGAATATACAAAATATAATACCGTTGTATAAACACGAGCTTTCTACATTTTCATAGACGTCTACAATTGCGACCGCTTCATTGTTTGCTATTTGTGTTATCTTCAACCTACCACATGTAATCTCTTAATAGACGAGAGCGATTTCTTTGTGTTCTTCTACAATTCTCTTCGGATCTTTCATAACTAGCGCAATTGAAGGATTACGCTTTTGGCTTTCTCAATATTTGGTTCCTTTTCGTTGCGTACGATAATGTTTACTTATTATTTCCGCAACTTTTCCATTATGCTCGACGCGTTCGTCGTTTTCAAACGATTCACATAATTTCCGTGGCCCCCTTTCAATGTACTCAAGATTCGAGAGCATTGTGATGTTATTGTATCAATCCATTGTTTTCTGCCTCTTTTCTTTACGGCTAGTTATCAGCGACGTTTTGAAAGCAATTTTATTGTATTAACTTGGTATATATGATGCATTTCTATATTTCACAATATAATACTTCCTATTACGCAATCTCGTTTTAGGTTTCATTTTCGTTGTACCAATTAAGACAACACCGAAACTGTTCAACGGTCATTGCGGTCGGCTCCGACGTGAATATCTCTTACGGTACGTGACAGCGTTGCACTACGGAATACTTGTACACATTACAGCATTTAGATAACTGTATTTTGAGCCACTTTCTCCGCTCAATCCAAATTTGCGCTTTGGATACAGTACAGATTTAAAATTATCAGATACCTATTCAAAGAAATGTTACGTTAAACTTGACAAAAAATTATAAAATCTATGGATCTCAGCTCTAGTGTTTAGTTGTAAAAAGTGAGACGAATAAAAACGCTAACTAAGAATGTATTAAATATTCAGCATTCTCAAACAACAACAAAAAAGGACAACCTATTATCAACATAATAGATTTCTGACTAAACTTATGCCATTCTAAGTACAAAGTGACAAAAGTTGCAGAAACGCTTTCGTTGTCATTGTTATGTATTTGAAATGTATGTTTTTGCTGTTATTGTTATGTAATTGAAACTCAAAGGATTAAAACACTTAAGTTAGTTAGTTCGTAAACGTTAAAGAAAGAAGCCTTCTTTAAATTACAAATTACTGATTGATTTTTAGTCACAACCGCCACTGTTAGTTTATCAGCAATCAGTATCGTTCGACATCTTTCTCAGCGTTGTATTTAATCAGTATTTTTGTTTTGTGTCCGGGAATCGTTTAGCGGAACGGCAACAGCTGTTCAAAGCTATCCGCGTCTTAATTTAATTACGTAATCCGCACGAAACTGTATCACACATTCGTCACGAAAGTGAATTACGACCTGCTTTTCTGCACGCGCCATGCACGGTTCATAATTGTTTATTGCCTCCAGTTATTGTTATATTACAAGTGTTAGGTAATACGTTACATTATGTTTATTGCTATGTTCTCCATCCGTGCTCTTGGTTTATTGCGATTTTCTCCATGCCTTCTCGTGTTTGCGTGCAACCTCTCGTTCGTTACGTGTTTTCTTCCCGTGTGTATCGTCACATTTATGGTCAATGGTTCCAATTGATATTCTGAGGGTTGCATCGTTGACACACTAATCGTATGCACGATTGATTGGTTCGATGCATTCGTAATTAGACGCTTCATGAACATCTGTCGGTGTTTATGATTGGTTTGATTTGAATATGCATTGCGTGCCTATAAATGATTTGCGTTAATACGTTAATGTTAAATGAGATAATTTTACACGCTCACCGATATGTTAGTGTATTTGTTGCCATTTTACTAGGTCAGAAAACGGGTTTTAAATAACAGTCGGCACTCTGAAGGGTCAATCTTATTACATTCGGGAAGTTAATTTGTCATTAATTGTTAGCTCTCGGTCTCTCTCTCTCTCTTTCAACGCTGTGTGATTTTGCTGCTCTTATGATTCATATGAATTTAGCATTAGCGCTCATTTTCATGTTTTCTTGTTACAGTACACAATGACTATGGACAAGCAACTGGTCTGGGTGCGGGACCCCAACGAGGGGTTCATTCTGGCGAGAATCCATGAACTGATGGGGGAAGAGGCCGATATCTTCCCCGTGGATAATAAACACCCACGTCGCGTCTGCAGCTTCGATGACATATTCCCCGCTGGTGACCCCAACAAGGAAGTGGACGATAATTGTTAGTATAATCTGATATTTTTCTCAGAACCAGAACATCACATATATTAAGCCAGCCATTTTAATTAATTACAAATTTGGCCTTTGAAATAATTGGCTTTGAATATGACCTTTCAGTAATAACCAATTAGAAATCTGACTTCTATAATTATTGAAAACTGTGCACTTAATTCGATTGAAATAACACGCGTTCATGAGGTTGGAAGTTTCTAGAAAAAACATCCTCGACGAAGGCTCACAGTGTCGACGACTTTATGTATAGAATGTTCACAAAGGGTTGATTGTATTAAGTGCTCCCATATCGCACTACAGTCCCTAGGGCCTCGGGAACAATAGTCTAGGCGTGTTGATAGTCATTGTTAGACCGAGCGAGGCTGTCGAGTCTCTGTAGTATTATCAAGAACAATTTTGTAACATCAAATTTTCCAGTTTCCTGCTTCGTCATTGTGTATAATTATTTGTAATAAAATAAATTATATATAATAAATACATTATTACTCACTTGAGAAATATTAAGCTGCAGTAACACAAAAATTTATATAATATACACGTATGTATTTATATTTAATTCGACTGTCTCATTCAAGGGCTTCATTAATATTTAATTATACGTATAACATGTATATACAATTATTTTAAGGAATGTTATACTCGTGGGAGCTTCTTGATGAAAAAAATATTGGTTTTTAAATACGTTTTTGGATTTTCAATTATTTGTTGTTGGTTATTAATTAAATACTACATAAAGCGTTTGTAACGATTAAAAATTGTGTGCGTGTGTCGAAGTTTGACTCGATTTTTAATTAACGTTACATATAATATTTGAATGTGCAATGTAATGATTTTAGCTTACGTATTTTATTCCCCAAAAATTGTAGTTTTTTTTTGTTTTGTGTTGAAAGTCTTAAGACTACTATTATTCATAATATTCTTCAACTTTTGTAAGATCAAGGTCACATGTATTTATCGACTGTACGTTAGGCAGCGATAACTATACTGTTGTAATAAATACTACTTCGCTCATAAACCCACACTAAACGCACACTGACAGCCTTGTGTCGTGAATGTCATTGACACACACACACACAAACACACACATAAAAACTCAATAAGTCATACACGAAATTATACATAATACATATATGTATGCCTAAACAAATCATTGAATTACTTTTTATGCACTGAGATTTATGGTTGCGATGTTTTTCCAGGTGAACTGATGTTTCTCAACGAAGCCACGCTGTTGAATAACATACTGTTGAGATATAAGAAAAATAAAATATACGTAAGTAATAAACTGTAAATTATAATATTTATGGTTACTCATAAGGTATTCATTTTTATAGCTAATGTATGTGTATCTTTTATCTATTACATAAGAACGTTATTAGTAAAACGAATAGGATAATGTACATTAAATTAATGTTAGCGTTAGCTGAACTGAATATTTAAAGTTGGTATGGAAGAAGAGAAAACAAAATATCGAGAAGAATTAGAAAAAAAACAATATCATCGCAATCAAATCAATAAATCTTTGAAATTGTACGAGATTCTTTGGAGAGTGTTAACCGCAAAACAACGACCTTTTCGCCTATTTTTGCTGCTAAACAGCAGAGTCTGCATACATAATCGTGTGTTCTATTACACGACAGTCTGCACATCTGTTTAATATGTATATAGCTGTACACAGTCATTCATTCTTCTTGTTAGATTAAAGTAAGCATTATTTGAGAAATAAAAGAGTATGTATGTATGAATAACATATCGTGGAAATGGGAGGTGTGACCAGCCTTATAAGACCCGGGTTTTTATGCCTCGTAAAAGGACGTCCTAACTAGGTCTAAGGCTCCGGATACTCGGGCCGCGCTGGTCGCTTTAACCCATATCGTCTCTCGAGCTCAACGCGCGGCGATCGATCGCCCAAGGCGAGCGCCGTGACTCATACCAGCTCACACTCACCTCGATAACTTCTGTACTTCTAGTCATAACAGTCATATTAACGATATTTGTGCCATATTTATGTGTATACGTATTTCGACCTAAATGTGTCTTTTGAGCCTTTGAATCTGAATGCATGCAACTTGGACACCAATGTCGCTAATGTTATTATTTATGGATGTAAACGAAAAATTGCATTGTTAAATGACTTTAACGATTTTTTCACAGAAAGTCGAACAGTTAATAAAGAGAGATTGATTAAACATCAAAAATAAATTTACGTTAAATTTTATACGGTGTTTTGACAACTTTATCGAATATAAGAACATTAAAAAAAAAAACTCTGTATTAAAATTAATGTATGTAGTAGGTAGGTACCTACTTGTTATTTCCAGTACCTTATATTTTACAGAAATTACTTTCAAATAATCCCAAATTAGCTCCGTATATACTACATGAATAGATTAGTAATATTGAATAATAATTTTATTTCTGAAATATTGACAATAATTCTTTCATATTTCAGACGTATGTCGCAAACATTCTGCTAGCAGTGAACCCGTACGAAGACATCCCCGACATGTACTCTTCTAGCACAATCAAGAAGTACCAAGGCAGATCGTTGGGGGAGCTGCCCCCTCACGTTTTCGCCATAGGTAATGTGTTCTGTTGGCTGCAACCCGTAGTCATGGTACCCAATGCCTATAAAATCATAATATATTGAGATACGGGTTATTAGTCAGTCGCTTAGCGCAAAAAACCGATTAGATGCTTGTGACCGAAATACTTCATGAAATACAGAAATACTCTCTGATAGTCTTTTGGTTTTTCATACATAGATGTGTCGATTTATAAAAATACATGATAACAATGATAATATAACATACGTATGAGCTCAGTGGCGTGCCATTTGGTGAGGCCTATGTCCAGCAGTGGACGGGAGTAGGCTGATAACGATTATGATAATAGGACAGTTCATTTACGACCATCTGAACCCGAGATATATACCACGTATATATATAAATTTTTAAATATACGCTTTTATGGATATTTTTACCCCCCGACGTAGAATAAATATTCCTTCTCATCACAGATCCATTTGTACAGGCTGGGAATCAAACCAATAGCCCGGAGCTCAACATTTACGATTTCAAATAAATAAACAAACGAGCCAGTCATAAATATGAATTCATTAAACGAAGACTATTAACACTTACATATATCGTATTTTAGTTTAAATTTCAAAGCAACAACCCGTTTTCTTGTCTGTCTATTGTACAAGGTTGTCTGAATGAACTCAATAATTCAGCGAAAAAACCAACCGTGCTGAAGAGTTTTTCTACAAAATGCACTTCTTTGTTTTTCTTTGCAAATCGAAAAAAGTATTCGTGTGCTTAAATAACCGACACGACTCTAGTAGAATTGTTATTGAATCATGTTCTAGAAATTTCTAAACGTTTCTCAATTAAATATTTGCTACTATTATAGTTCCTATGGTTTTCTGTACTCGATTTTTTTTTTTAATGTTATATATAGATATATATATATATATATGATATTATTTCGTTTTGTTATCCTCGGAATCTGTTTTAGTTGATTGTTTTAGTATGCAGATAAACATTTGTTCTTAGTTTGAATAATATTACTTTGAAGGTAAGAGATTTAGGTGCAACATATTACATAACATACATGATTACTTGATAATTAAGCCCTGTAATTCTAGGGCTTAATTAAATTGTGCTATCTTCGTAGTCTTTTTGGGGATATTTTAACATTATTATATTTAATACATTTCAATTTTGATTTCTTTTTTCAGCTGACAAAGCCTTCCGTGATATGAAGTCTTTGAAACAATCACAGTCAATAATAGTCTCCGGAGAGTCCGGTGCCGGCAAAACGGAGTCCACAAAGTATATTCTGAAGTACCTCTGCGATTTATGGGCCAAGGGAGCGGGACCTGTCGAACAGAAGATTCTAGACGGTACATAAGGATGATATGAAAATTGGCCTAGTTCACAATCTTCATGTTAATACCGAATATCTGCTATATCAGTCACAATTGATAAGTCTTTAAAGTGCGCTAATGTTTGATTGTGGAAGTACTATTGTCATATAATCCTAGTAGTTGTTACGGCAGTGCTCTTTGCGTTTTGAACTATATATATGGCATAATGCATTATCAAAAGTCATGAGTCACGAAGCAGGTAGTCATCGCAGGTAGACTTTTATTTAGGCAATGACACTACTAAACAAATTATGATTCTGTTTTTGTGCATAGAACTTTCAACTTTGTGTGATTCCAACTTCCATTCTCAGGAACATTGATGTACCTAACAAACAGAATTTAAGGCTGTAGTAAATTGGATTTAAATTCTTGTAACTTATTAACCTACCCTCGGATGGAGCGCAAACCCATCGACATCGCCGGCTCACC
>DWME01000543.1:0-32197 GCA_018244795.1 Parelbella ahira ahira
GACGGAGTATGAAATTTGGCACACTTATGGTTTGTATAGAGAAGGAGTGCAGAATGCTAATTTATTATTGACGTACCCTTTTCAATGCAGATGCTGGATGCGATAAGCCGAAGACAGGGCGCGATGGCGCTCGTTGGGGGAGGCCTATGTCCCGCAGTGGACTGAGATAGGCTGATGATGTGATGTGATCTGATGTGATTTCAATGTCAGACATGAGACGGAACATGTTGTCAATAAATGTCACAGAGGAAAGATTTATATAAGCGTAGTCTTTGACATCAGAACCTAGACAACGCACAAACAGATTTTTTAATGATTAACGATCGAATTTCTATCGCTACTGGGCCACTAGTAGTTATCGCTTCACAATATTATAATTATTCATCAAGGGTAGCAGGTTGAAAGTCATTGAGTTAGTGAGCAAATTAACTGCTGTCAAAACGAGTGAAACGAGTCTGTGGTTACAGTCACGATATAAACGTTTTACAAGTTTGCAATCAAAAGCTTCTCGGTTCATTTTAACTTTAAACGTGACCCCAATTAACAATATTGAAATTTGATGTTTAATATTTTTATAAATGAAATACAGTTGTTTATTTAACGTAAAAAATCTATTACTGTATCGCGAGTCGTTAACCCGTTCACAGTAAAACCAGCTGGCAGGTATTACTCTTTATGTAAGCCTAGATACACTACAGCAGGGGGAAGCCACCACCCCTTTCCGTCTAGCCTCGCACTGAGTATCCGATTTCTTACTTACCGACGATATCTCTTACAAAACGCTGGCTTTTTAAGGCTTTTGTTTTTGAATTCAGTGTCCATTTGTTTTGCGGGCGTGATATAAAAATAAATTAGCGGGAAATAAAACAGGGGGTATTGGGTTCAAAGCCAATTCAGCGCAATTCTACAGAATAAGGTGGAAAGTTTAAAACTTTTGGGTAAAATAGTAAGTAGTACTAATAATGTAACGATTGTTTTAAGAATAGAAATAGAAAAAAATATTTTAGTATTTTTTTTATCCGTCTACCTCGTTGGTCTATTCTTCTCGTTGCCTTCCGCTTTTAGGATTACAGTAATAATGTTATAATTTTCAAGCACTATTTTAAGTAGTTTTAATCATCTAGTATCTGAGCCGCCATTTAGTCGTACGGAGAATGAAGGCGATCCCACCTTTTAAAGCAGAGCTGGTCCGACTCCGTTCGCTCATTGGCATCGATAACGATTCATAAACATTTATGATATTTTGGATACAAATGTAATACAATATTGAGAAAGTATATTTTGACAATAATGTATTAATATTTTATAACAGTAGATATAGCAGTAATATACATAATATGTAGACTGATTGCTTATTACGACGCGCGACGCCGTGAACGCGGTTTCATTTTTTGTGCAAGATGAAGGAAGTGGCACATTAATTACTAGGTTCCTTTACTTTCACCGTTGCTTTTAGTTTTTAAGTAAAGGTATGTTTCTCATAGAACTATAAATCTTGCAGTTTTTTTATCTATATCTCATGTAGCGTCATTTTTTTAAAAATGGTTTGAACGAGGCATTTACGAAGGGGAAAACAGTAGGTGCCACTTTGATTAGATGGTTAATTATATCCAGTCATGTGACTATTGTACATGTATATATATAATATCCTGAATGTACATTATTTTTATTGTATTAACTATTGTATTATAAAATATATTTCTAATTTTAAAGTAGCTACAGTTAAATTCACAAACATAAAATGCACTTGAAATAACTTAAAAGAATTTTTCAGATATCGAGTCTATACATCAATATTGTAAGATGTTGTGTCTACGATATATCTACGATCTGTCGAATGATTTCTGTACAATTTTATATTGAATTTAAATAGGTATGAGTATATTTAGGTTATAACTAAATCCATATGCACGTATTGTTATTAATAGGTTTAAATGACCTTCCAGAGCCTTTGGCCTGGATTTTTATATATGCTGTCAGCCTTATCGCTGATTAAAACTAGGCTTTAAAAGGTAGTTTACCTGTGCGCTAGTTTTTTGTTCCTTATAATGATATCTTAAAACAGTGTCGATGTTGCATAGTAAAAAATACAATGACTTCACAAAAAGTCGTTTACTTCATGATAGGAATTATAATAGCAGATATTTAATAACATTTATATTTTTAATGCTACTATGTTTTATAATTTCCATAATGCCGTATAATATAGGTATCACAAATAATCCATTAAACAATATAAAAGCAAAATCTGTTGTACTCAAGTTTAGACGGAATTGATTATTATCAAAAAGCATTGTCATATGTTGAAGTAACAAAAAAACAAAATTATATAAGCAGAGCGTCAAACGCGCCATTGACGTAGTATTTTAAAACCTACCTAATGCTAGAAAACGAATCGATCCCTGGAAATTACTTAAAGTAAGCGAGCAAATAGGGCCAGATCTGATAAGTGGCTTTCCTCGCCACTTGATTGATGCCTTCATCAACTCGGGCGATTACTGCCTCAACCGTGCTTTCGAATCGCTGCACGAATATTGTGTATATTGTTTAAGTTTCCTGATGGTGGATGTCATGTGCCAGTTATTGGTTCTACTTTATGAAGTGGAGATCCATGTTTAAAAACGTTTTAAAATTCCTTAACTTTTATTACACTCGACTGGATGTAGTGTGACATTGGTAAATATTCAATTATATTCAACCAATGTATTAAATAGTGTTACACTTAAACTAATGTGCAGTTCACATGGGAGAAACAGCTTAAAGCACGGTCCAGGATTCCCCCAGCAACGGTGAGAGGTCCTTATCGGGCAATAGGATACAAAAAAGATTCTTGCATTTACGGTAGAAATACCTTCAAATGTAGCCAAAATTTTACCATATTGTCTACATTTGTACACGTTAAGTTTTAATTTAATAGTGAAATCAGTTCGAACGTTATATTGCAGTTTGGAGTGTGCAATCTTATTAACACTCTTATAAAAAAGTATTCTTATTAAAATGTACTCTTATTAACATGTACCTACTCTTATTAAAATGTACTCTTATTAAAATGTAGATAGTTCTATATCTTATCGCTGGAGCTGATATAACTTTCAAGTTATACAGAATTCTGTATAGAAGTGTACATGGTGTTTAGGTGTCCAAAATATAACAAGAATCGAATATATACGAGAGAAAATGTATGACGAATTGTCTGAGTTAACTGCCTTGTTGGTCAAGTGGTTGTAGGCGCGGCTGGTAAGCAAGAAGTCTTGGGTTCGACTACTAGGTCAGCGAAGTATTACTCGCTTTTCCTAACTTATAACTCCTATTAGTAGTTCGGAACTTGGATTTATGGCTGATGTACGGCGATAAGCTCATCGCCACTTTCATGGGTGTTACGTAATGAGTAAAAAGTCGAAGTCCTACACTCCTCTGTGCATAGAAATATACCACGAAAAAACATCGTTCATAAGTTATTCTGATGACTAAACTGAATCAGAGCTACATATGTATGTCAATTAACGATAACATGCTTTGATTTTTTTTCAACTAAAGTATTTACAGAGCATATTTTTCGTGATATAGCCGTCTAGGATGTATTTATAAAAGTGTAATAAAAATAATTTATTGGAAGAAAAACTACTTTATACTGATGTTTTTTGGGCACGGTAATAATGAACGATGTAGTTAGAGTAACAACAAAATTACACACAATACTGAACCATCCCGCTGCGGTGTTCAAAAGTAGTACAGTAGCAGCGGAAGGATTGACATTAAAATCCTCACTCATTAAAAAGTTTTCAACGCTTAATGAAAATCTTATTGAACCCAGTCGCCTGGAGTGCATCGGGGGTAAGAGCGGGGGGCTTACGGGCTGAAATGGCCCGGCTAAGTGTATTACGGACGGATCGCTGCCTTTGATTCGTCACATCAAAGACGATCTCGTTCGT
Source organism: Parelbella ahira ahira (assembly GCA_018244795.1). Taxonomy (NCBI): domain Eukaryota; kingdom Metazoa; phylum Arthropoda; class Insecta; order Lepidoptera; family Hesperiidae; genus Parelbella; species Parelbella ahira. The sequence continues at coordinate 3,933 of DWME01000543.1, forward strand.
TCGTTCCTAAATCGAATCAAAACTGCTTTGTTTCTCGACTATGGTAGGTAAATTTGGAAAGGGACTCTATACCTCCTTCGTCATTTCAAAGACGCCTCTCGAATAGGTTTCTAGGACGTTCCTATTGCGTCGCAGAGTTCTTGAAGATGGAATTCAGAGCTTTGTTAAAAGTGATGAAAGCTTCCGGATCACGCTTTATCGGCAACCTGCGCACGTACATTTATACTTATGCTATAAATTCGGAATAACACATTTATTACTCTATCAAAGTACAAGGAATAAATTATTTATGAACTATCCACGATCAGATTGAACTGTACGATGTAGTTAGTTCACTTTGCCGCATAATCCACATACGATTGAGCACAGTTTCAGTCATCAGTACGTGAGAAACCTGCGTTCGCCTTATTGCTAAGCATTTGCGTGCTTACACTTAAACGTTATCGGTATCTGCTATTCATTAGGTACGAATCAAAAATACGCCAAGAACACTCCAGAATAATTTTATAAAATCAAATTATCGATCGGCAATTCACGACAAACTAAAGGTCTCTTTAGTTTTGTATAAACTCTTTCGAGTCTATAGTATTTCTTAAAGACTCTCCAACTTCAATTTGTGGGCCGTGTTTAAATAGCGTTCGAATCGGAAGCTCTTAAAGAATTATTTCCCTTTATAATGATACCAGTTTTGTATTTTAGTTCATATTCTTATAACGTTCACATTTTAAATAAAATATCCGCTTTCATTGTCAATTTGGCGACTAATATACCTCTCATTATAAAAGTTTCAACGTGGCTTTACAATAGTGGATTAACTGATTTTCCACAACTGTGCAGTTTATATTCATAATTGAAGACAATCGTCGCGGCCCGCTTAGCGCGGCGATGCTCCAAAAATAGCACATTTTTAAGCGCAAAAAGGCAACTAGGTCTATTTGCCGCGGTGCCCCAAATTCTTTCGACGTTGAGATTTGTTGGAGTTTAATGCCGCTACGAACGTTGTTATTGCAGAGCGGTCCGAGTCACATCGTCGGCAATAAACCAGCCGGGGGTTAATTCCGAGTTCGCTTGGCACTGTAGCTGCGTTAAAAACTAAACCAATATACTTCTTAAAATTACAGCAGCGTTGGGGAGGTTACATAAGCGAACGTGACCTAAGAAGATTTTGGCAAGCCGCCCCGGCTCGGACTTACAGACACGAATTTTTCCTTACATTTATATCCTTAAGTGTGTTAGCGGAATGTATTGCGATATTATCGCAGCGGCGATAGTATATAGAGATTGTCCACAGTAATAGACACATCCGAAGATGAGATGGTGCTTTTATGGCAATTTTACGGGAGACTCAAGTTTCTCCGCACAGATAATAATCTTAGACGGATTAGTTGACTGAACCTGCAGCATCTGTCTATCACAAGCTTGATGCTAATTTAAAGAAATATTTACGGGGTGCAAATTGAACGAATCATCCAGTACATGTGAGTCGCAGAAATATATCCGGGAGAATGTTTTTACGTAGAAAACAATTTGATATTTATAATTGGATTAAATGTACCTACGATGTGAATATTTTTGTATTGGAATTTTTATCGTTAAATGTTTCGTGAGTTTTTATACACGACTATATTGTTTTAATTTACATATGTTTCTATTTGTATATGTATTGTAGGTATAGGTTCAAAACATGTCGGGTCACACTTAAAATATATACGTAATTTAAACCGGTACATTATTGATTAGTTAATTATGTATTGGAATGTTAAAATATAATAATAATAATAACAAAAATGAACCACGAGTTATATTCATTTTATTCGATTACGACACTTGTAACTCGGGGCGTGTCAGCCTAACGATAATTTTACAGTGTAGCTTCAATATTGATTTTTGGCGATGAATGTTTAACATGTACCCCTAATCCCAGTTTAGCAGATCCCGTCGCTCATTCCAAACGGTCCACGTCTGGGCGCCGGCCGCGATTGTTTTCGCAATCGGGCTCTGGCGCCTGCCCAGCGAGCCTACGTGGTCCGCCTTCACAAGTAGCTGCCTCTATTTACCGACGATTTACGTCAGTCCACTGTAACTATTTTGTGGGTTGGATCAGGTTAAAGTACATGTGATTTAATTTAGATCTATATTTAATATGCAAGGTAGATTTTTAATGCTGAGATAATTACTTACCTACTGCGCAGTCATTTGATTGTATAGACTGTAGACGGTAAAAAGAATTCCTGTTCATAAATGATCAAGAACTCTCATTCTAATTTCATAATTTTAATGTAGAGTACGCTATCAATGTTTAAAAGGGTATTATGTGAGGCAAGTTTCCTTCCTCGTCAGCTCATTTCAAATGGTCCACGGTCCATTTGGATGCTGCGATTGTTTCCACGGTCGTGTTCCGGCGCCTGCTCACTGAGCCTACGTGGCTGGTATACATAAGCAGACGCTCCAATCTATTGACATTCTGCAATAGTATACTGCGATTTACAATGACTGGTGAAAAGGGAATTCATTGAACGTTATTACTAAGAACTTCTCAAAATTAAACATGTTCGGTCATTAGAAAGTCATAATATTATTTATGTAAAAATAAAGTAACATCCGAGGAGGGCAGTCATAGGTGCGTGGCAGCTGTCGTATATCATCTTCTGCGACACACTTTGAAGAGACTAGAAATAAGACTACAAACGTAACATCGCGCCTGTAATTTCTGAATAGGTAGGCAGAAGAGTTGTGTACACTCCTACGTTTTACCAGTTACGTTTTTATATCCCATTATGCAAAGGGTGGTGGGCCAACAGCTACACTCGGGCACATCTCATCCACGGATCGGGCTCAACACCTCTCGATCAGCAGCGGCACAATTAAAAAGGATGTTTGAAGAAAAAGACAAATACTAAATTTAAAGAAAACTGATACGTTTTTGTGTAAAACTAAACGTAAATTAAGTTAGGTCTAACAAAGCAAGTGCAAGTTGTAAATAATTGCCGTCCCTTTATTCGCCCTCTCGCCTCTATCGGAAATGCGTTATTCACCGACGCCGCACGCCTGTATTCCGCACAATTAATTTTTACAAGCGCATCTACGCTTTTTATTTTCGCTACGCTGTAGCGCCGCGGCCGTAGCCCGTGGAGTGTACGTACTACGTAATTTGTAGTTTTTACGTTGTAGCAAACTCCGTAACTGACGGTTTTATGTTTTTTTTTTCAAAGGAATTGTATAGATTCTTTTTTTTTCACTTTTTATTTACACGTTCATATTTCACGAGTCAATGCTCTATTGCAGTTGTTGTCGGTGCTGTTGATTTTTATGATAGTGATCCGACATTATTTTCCCGGTATCATACCCGCGAGTGTATGAAAATATGAAGCTGTAATAAAATTGAAATGAGTTTTTATTATACGTTTATAACTATGCACCAATATTAAATAAAAGTGAGTAGTCCAAGAGAAAATTTGTTTTCAGTGACATAAGTTCAATTAAAATTGTATTTTACGTGAGAAGAAACATTAATGTGTTGTATACAAGTATTACTCGTAACTAATTTGCGATCATGTACACATTGTGTATAAAAACTAGCATCGTAGTTTATTTCCTCTAGCTAGTGTTTAATGGTCGTTCATTGACGTTCTAAACACAGCTAACGAAAAAGAAGTAACGATGGTATTTGACTAAATTAAGATATTAATCAGACTATCTTAAGATAATAGAAATATTAAGTTTACTTAGAGGTACATTATATCCTACCGATGACCCTTTAAATACTAGTTAACAATCAAACGGCGTAATGAGACCTGTCTAGTAAAGAAGCGCGTCGATTAATAAATTATATCACTTTGCCTAATTAGGTCAGACCACTCGCTGACAAATATGCGACGTACAGGTGACTGACCTTGCGGTCATTAAACCCGAGAACCTTTGCATTCTTAGTGCATTTATTTTATCTGTTATCCTTATTCTCATTTCAACAAACGATGCCGCGTTTGACTAACCACCCCAACAATGGGCTCCTATTTTATATCTGCAAGCGAAAATATATATATAAATATACTCATATAACATCTAATAACATATTTTAATTACTAATGTTTTCGTAGTCACGGTATTCCCTTACCTTACATTACGAATAAGAAATTACGAATATAACGACAGTTTTCACACTTTATTATAGATGAATTAGTATTTAAATAACCAATACTAATTAAATTAAATATCAGACAGCGAGATTGTGGAATACTCACTTTAAAAAAGCCATAACTGAAACTAGTATCACAACTAAACAAAACTAAAGCCAACGAGCGTTGTACAGCAACTGTTATAAAGTAAATCTTGCACCGAAACATAAAGGTGCTATTACAAGCACGCTCGCTATGTTCGCCGACGCTCGATCTTCGAACGCCAGAGCCTTGCTACACTAAATTTCGCACGCACCATTTCACATCTGCCGTTCCAAATTCTCGCTTTTTTAAATTTAGTTAATATTTCACGTGGTACCATCAGTGTGCCGTTTTCCTTCGTTTATACGTTTTTATTTCATTTCCCCTCCTGTTCGGTTATAAATTGCCACAGTTCTCACCGTATTATTTTTCTTTTCTTTTAACCGTGTCACGTGAATCTGTTACCGTTGGTATTTATATCCTAAAAGTTAGAAACGCCAAAAATAGAAGCGTTCCTAGATTCTAAAAATCCTCTTGAAGTTAATGGCAGTAGCAAAAATAAAGCCAATTGCAAGCCGTAGTTTGTATTGAGTAAGTGCAGTTTATACAGATATTGTATATATTATAGTGTATTTATAAGATAGAAGTAATCAAATTAGAAAATTTCAATTAGAAAATTGAATAATACTTTTCTCGACTGGGGGTCGAACCCAGGACCTCCTTGATCGACAGTCGCGTTAATAAGCACTGGACCAACATGGAAGTCAATAATAAAAACAAAGTGACGAGTTACCTGTGTTGTAATAATAAATGATATGCAGTGTGACGTTTGACGCAGTAATGACATTTTTACACGATTACATGTAAAAAAGTATTTTAATATTAATCTAATTAATTTACATAAAATCTAGAATTACGTTGTTTGATCTAAAACTCTAATCATAAATCCTTACTAAGTTGGACTGAATAAATTTTAAAGGCGTATGATAATTCAAGGGCGCGTCTACTGTCCAATTTTACAATAAATTGTCACTTGAGAGCAATTGAAGTTGGAATTACATTGTTACTTCGAGTGGGGGGAGGGGTGGGATAGCAAAACAACAGCGCATTGTAATTGCTCCAATTTGTCCTGAGCACAGCCGCCCAGAGATTGCTAATGACGTCACACCTCCTGCTCCTCTGACGGGATCATCGTTCGATACAGAGGATACGACTTCAATAGGATTCTTTTGTTCAATGTTACGAGAAAAATCTTTGCGAATTATATTTATCAAATAAAGAAAAACTTTCTAAGCACGTAAACGTCTTATGGCTTAAAATTAATATCGGAATTGTGGGCACAAATAAAAATTATGATATATACACATAAATATATACTTAGATCTCAATGTGTCAATATTTAATTATCTCTGGCCACCCCGTCTGTGACCTGGCGTGATGACATAACAATAAAATGTAAATAACTAAGATTTTTTAACTTCTAACTGGATAGGATGATGAAACTATCCGAGTTCGAATCGTATCGTCACGAAGCGACCTTGTACCGTCATTGTACTGTCCCCCTGTGCCCGGCGCGCCGTCGTGATGCTATTCAACAGTTGACGCTCGCTCCAAGTTTTCTTGCCAGCGGAAAATAATTACGATTGAGTTGCGAATTTCGCTTTTGCTACCCGACGCCGGTACCCGCCCTTAATTGGTGCTTAAATAGCGAATTCATCCCTCGAAAACATTTTAATAGGTCGGAAGTGGTCGCATTGTCGACTCGTCGGCTATACCACCTCAAGTACCTTTTTCAAAATGTCAGATTGATCACATTAGGATTATTGTTCGGTTAGTACGACTCTCTGATAAATGTACGATTTATTTATTATTTACCTGAATTATAGGTACGTATCAATCTGCACTCGGACAAGTTGGTAGACTATATTATATGATCATTACTACGTTATAATAGTGGCAATTCTTATTCGCCTAAAAGGTTATTAAGGTAAAAATGTTTCAGTTTTTTTTTAATACATTACGAAGCGTATATAGATAAAATAATCATAATATAACGTAACACCACGGCTATGAAGCCTGCTATTTAAAGTAATATCAAGCCTGTAAGTACACTCTAACGTTTTACCAGTTACTTTTATATCCCACCATAAAATAGGCGGTGACACTATTGCCATCCACCGGACGTAGACCTAGACTCCGAGCAATTACTCGAAATTTCTACAACACAATCTAAGTTAAGAAAATCCGGTAGGAACCTTCGAGGGAATCGAATCTAGGACCAGTGGATCTGCAGTCGTGTTTGCAACCACTCGACCAACGAGGCATTTAATAATATAATTATAATTGTTCTTTAAATATTAAGAAATACGTATGTGCGCTTAAGACCATCATCATTATCATCATTATCATTACAAGTTCACGCCGGACCTCATAGGGGATAGGTGGAGAGCATCGTATATCTACTAAATATCTCTTACTTCATATACTTAGTAATAAAGCTGACGATGTTCTGCTACATCACGATCGTGGTCATAATCCACTATTTTATACTTCCATTTTTTCATAAAAGTTCAATGAAATGAAAATGAAAAGGGGCCCTGTAGCCATAGTTTACCACGCTGGGGCCGTGCGCAAACTTTTTTCATGACATATTTTTCATCGTTATCGCGGTTACTATTTTATCTTAAAAACGCATGTAATTTTGTATAATCAAACGTACGTGCCAGGATTCAAACCTCCGAGAACCCGTGAAGGGGAGATTCAAATGTATACTATTAGACTATCAGTGCTCAATATGTCAGCTATATATGTACATACATATGTACGTGTAACGCAAAATGTTAAAATAAGTATAGCGATAACTGAACTTTTGCTTATTAACATACCTGCTATTAGTATGTATGTAATTAATATATGTATATGTTGGCATATTTACCTATATACATATATATATACATACATATACACACAAACGCACACACACACACATACAGACACACATATATACCTACATATATGTACGTGTATATAAATCTAAATACATATATTCGTTTTTATATGATTATTAATACCTACTACGTTGAGGTATAGATTTATTTAATTATCCATTAATATCGGTTAATGTAAAACTATAAAAATCTTACGGTATCTGTATATAAGTAGGCTTAAATATTTTATCATTTAATAAGAACACAAAGTGAATCAAAATGTAATGTTAGAATAGTTATTTAGGGTAGCTTTGTGTTATCGCCGAAGTCTCTAAATTATATTATCTGTCAATTAGCACAACTAAAAGAGGTCACGTATTCGCTTAACGGGACGGAGATTATCAGGTTAACATGACAATTAATATAGGAAGTTTCGTTTCCGAAGTTGTTCATAGACAATTGAAAATTCTTATCGCTCCTTATACATATTTACAGTGTATCGCGTTTGTACGTTCAATTCCAAAATTGTTCAATCGAGACACTGTACTTGTAATTTAGTACTTAATATTTTATGGCATATTTCTATGCCAAGGTTTTGTATAATATTAATTTTCGTGAGTTTATTGTCCTTCGTCGTCGTATTTTTAAAGTCAACTGTTATTCCGTAAATCGGAGAACGTGTATAGAAATTAATAAAATTAAAATAATCGTACCTATACCTGTTTGGAATTTTCTGTTCGCGTTAATACAGGCGCTACAAACAACTTAATGTTTTGATATTGGGAGTGCTTTGATTTCTAATGTCGGTTTAATTGATACATAATTACTCGTAGTAGAAAAGTATTGTAGTCATTGGACGGGGAATTGGGAGGTGAGAAGGGACATCGATCGGGACATAGCCTTAAGCGAAAATATCGGTAATTGGTTAACAGACATTTATATACGTTATCAGTTGACTCGCAATACAGCTATGAGTATATTCGAAGATATTGTACAAAAACCTAAGTCGTATACGTTATCATTTTTGTTGTTTTAAATCTAGTAGATGAGTCGGTAGGCTGAGTCTGCAAGTCAAACGTTATTATGGATTAATTTAAAATTAAATAAAACTTCATACTTAGGTACCTATATTATTTAACTTTATACTTACCTGTTATTGGTATAACATTTTTGTCAATAGTAACAAATCTTAACGAATTTTCTATCCAAGGTAGTTAATAAAGATAAAAGTAAGACAATCTTTAAAGACAATAAAGATAAAGATTGGAATTGACAAGTCGCCACGTGGAGATAGCAACGAAACGTAGTTGAATTCATTTCGCGGCATTTCGTCGCGTCGTGAGGCTTACTTTCTGTAAAATAAATACCACAGGTTTCCTCACCGCGCTGTGCGTTCGTGGTTTACAAAAACGCGTCAGGGGAATTTTTCTAAAGTGAGTTGTTCGGAAGAAAATAATGCAATAAAAGTTTAGTTTACATACCTACACGTAAGAATTTGTGGTTAAAATTAAAATTGTGCAGTTGTGATAAGCGTCGTGGAAAACTTTAGGACGGAAGTTCAGTGTAGCAGTATCTCAATATAGTACTACCATACTTTTCTATTACAAAACAAAAGGTGTGATTGTTTTTATTCTTATTGTGACTCACAATAGAATCGTGATTATGTTAAACTTGGTAATTAATGATAAATGTAATCATGAAGTTAAATTGTTTTCATAGAAATGTTGATTTGATAATTTTGTACGTGATTGTTTATTTTAACATTGAGTGGTAGAGGATCAATGTAGGAAACCTCGCTCAGGGGTCGAAGTTCTAACTTTTTATGTTACTACCTTCACAGAGAAAATTATAGAACAAGACGGAATGTATTCGGTAGTAAAGAACGATTTTATTTAAAGGAAAATGTTGCATAACGCAAAGTTTTACGACTTTACTTAGTTAATTGAAACAATTAACCCAGACTTACGGAATAAAGGCGACGGGCACGGTAAAAAGCTACCGCTCGCTTCGTGACGGTGACCCACTCAGTCCTTTTTCGGCCTTTGGCGAGAACAGCTCGAGAAAATTCATATTTTATGGGTTGGATTTTGTTCAAAATTAAATTTTGAAAAATTCTTTGTTTATCCAGAGCAGCGCAGTTGAAAATGCGCCGTTACAAATTGTTGTAATATGTCGATAAGGATTTCAATAATACATGGCAATCTGTTCTGAGCATGTGAACTCTGACAGGTGCGTAGTGGCAATAGCTTCTATTGGATTGAGTAGCTAGTAGTGTGCGGTACATACCACACGCCATTTTTTCTTGAACCGCAAGTAATGGTTGAAAAGTACGCCCAATGTTTATAGACGTCGGTGACCACTTGACATCAGACGATTCATCTGCCTCTTTATCAAGAGATGCGCGTCATGGATTTGACTCCAGTACAGCCCGAAGTGAGAGGCTTAATTCTTAACTAATAGGCTATACTGCTCTTTATGACTACGAAAACTAGTTTTTATCGTATTAGTTTTATGTCCGTGCCAAAGATCAGTGATCTAGTTTTAATTACAGTTATTTATTCAGCTGTCGAGAAATTCGAGTGATAATATTATTTTATCAAAGTTCGTAGGAAAATTACAGCGTCCCGCGGCCGAATGGCAAGATAAACTCGGAACTCTCATTCCGATACAATAAACTTCTTCACGGTTTTTTTTTATTTCTCGAACGAATCGAGTGAATATTTTAGAGAAGTTGGTATTTGCGTTCGGATTTCGCGAGAGCTCTACGAATTGTTGCCGACTTTTTATTTGAAATTAGCCAAGTGGCAAACTTCGTAAGGACAAATTGAAATGAGTATTTTACAAGTTAATAATGTTTCTCCGTTTTCGATTTCAATTTTAACGGTGCCTTTTTTATTATGGAATCAGTTTATTATCCATTTAACGTAGAAAAATATTGTTATTATATAGACAATACTTTAAACTTGAAATGAGCTGCGATTTTTTTACTGTAATTTTAAAACGTGAACATAAAATTGAACTAGTGAACGTTGCCTCTAACAATAACAAATACATGGTACACTACCATTTCAGTATTCCATGAAAACACTTCGGTAGATTGCACCAAAGAAACTTAACCGCAGCATTCACCATTCCAACACTGCAGTAACATTAAATACCGATAACGATGCCCCATAGAGGATATCAGATACGGGGGCCGCAAATTATAAGTGGGCGGGCGAGTATGGCTCCTTGGGCGCTCGTAATAATATCTGCCAGCGAAAAATGGCACCCGCGTGCAGTCTCAACCGGCGCATGTCTGCTGCAGCCGCTGGCTACAGTTGCCCAGGAACAACAACTACAGTACAAGCCGCTGTCATATTAGCTGATTTGTTTTACACAACTTTAGTTTTACATAAAAAAATCCTTTGCGTATTTAAACAAGGGCTGTCAGGATCTCTTGATCCTAATCTTGGTCTCAAAGAAAGAGATTCGAAATTATCACTTATTTAGCCCACACGTTAAAAGCACCATCACCACAGAACGACGCAAACCACAGAAAAAAAACAGCGAATATAATATGTATATGAGATAAAATATGCATTTTATGAGATGATAATTTTATTATCTAAGAAACTATTATTACTGTTTCTAAGTAACAATTACGATTGAGATTAGGACAAAAATCTGGTTATATCACATGAATAACGTTGTTTTGTAATATGTCGGCTTAACCCTTGTGATAGGCAGATGGGTTTAAACATACACTTGCCCAGAATCGCACGATTGCTTTAAGCTAATCTCTATGAGGCATTTGTAATTAATCTCAACTAGAAATCCTATCCTGATTCAGACTAACCCGACATTATGTTGATTTTTGTTTGTTTTAACACCAATTTAATAAATCGGATTCCGAACAGACTCCAGTTTATTCCCAACAGACTCCCATCGCCAGAGCTGAACGCACCCGCGCTCCCAACATTAAAGTAACAAAACACTGCAGGACGCAGCTGACAGCAATGTTCTAGAAAAATCACCGCGAGATTTCAGCACTCGTATTATACGGCTGTATCAAACGGACAGTAAATTGTTACTTGATTGTTAATTGGTCTCTGTAAACTTGTATCGCGATTATTAATCTGCAACCGTACAAAGTGTACGCGGAACTGGCGTCTTACGAAATCGAGATAAGAGAAAAGAGGTCGCCTGGAGCGTTATGTCAAACAGCCTTCGCGTTCACATTGCAACACAATAGTTTTATTGCGGTCTAAGAATTCACACGCAATCTAACCTTACCCTAATTGTTTACTGCTCACTCACACTCATTACATGTCTATTGGCTAAAGATGTGTCCATTACTAGAAGAACTGGTTTATTTCACGGTATATATGACGCGATACACTGTTATTCATATGGCAATAAGGTTGAGTGCTACCTATTAGTGAATACGTTCGATTGCCGACATGAAATTGACAACCAAGCCCTTGTTAAATCGCGGGAGCTAATTATGAGAAATGTGCTAGTGCTAAATATTAAGTGGTTTAATTATTATTAAATATCAGATTAACCACAATGGACATATGGTGATATTTAGAATGAATTTTCTTAGTTACAATTATTTTAAGCAATTAACTAACGGTCAGTAAATGTATGAAATTTTAGTAAAACAAAAATCTAAATCCATTCATTCCAATTGTTATAAAATTAATTCCTAAAATTAATTCCCATTCTAAGTAGATTTACTTGAATCATGTATCGATAAGAATGCTTTTCATCACTTTAGACTGTTTGGCAAGGCGCTCAGCTTATAAATAGAGCCTAATGATGCAAGGCAGGCCGAGCGGACATTTATAATAGACAGAACGTCGATATTACGTTACTACAATAACAGAGTAATTTTTCATTTACCCTGTCGCTTTAGAAATACATCCTTTACGAAGTGTAAAACTGGAATTCACCGTTCATTGTTCTGCTTCACAAAGAAAATTCTGAACGTCAAGTGTCAGCCGTGTAAACGATAAAAAATAATGCAAATTCACTTCGGGTCCCATCTCGGGGAATAATGTCCGATCGTTACATAGATAAGGAAGTTTTTCGTTAAATCGAGCCTCTTCCGCTCTTAACGACATTGCCCTTCGTTAAACAGAAAAGTGATTCAGGTAGTCGTTTCTGTTGAGTGTCTTTTTTCATTTCTGCGAACGTTCATAGCACGTTCCAAATGAGAATTTATATTGATATTGCTTCCAGTTAATGTTAAAGGAGGTTCCAGTGAATTCTTCAAAGTTTGTCACAGCTCCGACGAGTAAGAACGATAAACAAAATATGCTCTTCAAAGTGAGATATTTTGCCATTATGGCGCCTCTCCAAATGGTGGATGTTCAGCGAAACAAAAGTTTCCAGCGCCGGTGAAGTTCCGCTCCTTTTTATCTTGAGGAATAAAATGATTTTCGATGCGTTAATTCGTTTTAATTAAATATAATATCCTAAACTGCTGCTAGATATTACATAACATATTTAAAATTTTTGGTATTCACTGTTTTCGAGTGTATTAGCTTACATTTTGTCTTTATTGTTAAATTAATTGTTTTTTTTTAATGTTTATAGGTAAAAATATTATATAGAAGTATGAGTCAGTGATTCTTGTAAATATTAATTATAAAAAATATTATTTCCTTATTGCTGAGTAGCAGTGATAGTTAAGTCGTTTAAATTGCAGCCTGCCACAGCGGGGGTTTGGTTTTGAACCCTTCTCTGAGGCGTATTTTTATTTAATGTTTTTGTAGTCTTTTTTATAAAGGAACTAGCATATAAAGCAGCGACAAAATTGGCCTCTGTCGTTCGTGGAATATGGAACAGACTTTGAACGAGACTTGTTCAGCTTTATAGGCCTTCGTGCTTCTCATCTGTAAGAAGTCGGGTGACCAACAGTGGAACTATAAAAAGGGAGCACTGACTAAAGTAACAAACAGGATATGGAACAATTATTATCGGAGTTTGAAAGATGGAACTAAGCGCTACTAGTACTCCGCCGAAGTAAAACCGGCAAATTACGTCACCAAGCAGTGTGTGCTGTCGATAGCAAGTTGGTGGTTCCGAAGCGATGGCAAGTTCGCTCACTCGCTTCCCAAACAAGCTAGTTTGCGACGCGCTCGCTCGTTCATTTACAGGTGCTTAAATTAATTAATGACGAAAATAATACAGGTACATTTTTGGTGATGTTAAGTTACAAAAACGTAACATCACGCTTGTAATCCCCGAAGGGGTAGGCAGTGGAGTGTAGTACACTCGAACGTTTCACCAGTTAAGTTAAAGTCCCATGGAATAGGTGGTGAGACTATTGCCATACACCGGGCACAATTCCGGTCTCCGAGTCACTACTAGAAATTCTAATTTAGAAAAATCCAAGAGTACCCGACCCGGGATTTGAACCCACGACCTCCCGATCGGCAGTCGCGGTTGCAACCGCTTGACAAACGAGGCAGTCAAGTTAAATGATATTAAGTATGGCTGTTAAGTTAAATGGTAATGTTTAATATTTTATATCAAAAATATGCATAATATTAAATCTTTCATGAGACATCCTGATGTTCAGATTACGATGTTTATACTAAGGTGTATATTCTAGATTCCGTTATAACTGTACTGTGATTAGAAGCATGCCATTTGACTAAGCAAGATTTTCTGTTTGTATGATAGATTGAATTACAGTAACGGTGAAAGAAAACGTCGCGATAAAATTTGTTAGCTCTAAAGCGTTCTATAGCTTATATTCAGACGCGTGAGACATCCTAATCCGCTTTTAAAAAACACAGTAGGGTGTTTATTTAGAAATATATTTCCTCATAAATACTTAAAACTATTCTTGAGTTATTTGTAATGACCTGATACATAGATTGGAAATCGATCGATCATTTGGAAATACATATTATGATACTGCAGTCGACATGCGTCTTAGACACACGCGAGTATAAGAAATAAAGTTAATGGTGATTAAAAAATAAATCTCTGTACTGAGAAAGTTTTCGTGACTGTGAAGGAAAAAAAAACTTAATTTTCCTTATAACGAGCTCATAGCTTCAACTCAGGAAGTGGAAAGTTTTGTAAGTTTAAACTTGATGGTATATCAAAGTCGGGTAAATTGCAAGAGCGGTTCTAGGCATAATAAATTCTATATACATTTACATTGAATCGCGTTTAGAGTTGTGTGACAGGCACGATAGCTGGTGCTTTGGACGGCTAACTTGTTGAGGGTTTAACAAACTGGGCGTTGTTGCAGCAAGGCTCGATAGTCTTCTAATTTAATTGAATACATCCATACTTAAGTCTAGTACTACTTATAATCATTGAATGATATTTTTTGTAATTAATTATTTTTTTGTAAATTCAAACTTAATCATTGATTAATTATTGGTCGTTTTCATGATCTAATACTTATTTTATATACTTCAGTATTTATACGTCAGTACATAATCATCATCAGCCTATCTCAGTCCACTGCTGGATATAGGCCTCCCCCAATGAGCGCCATCGCGCCCTGTCTTCGGCTTATCGCATCCAGCATCTGCCTGCAGCCTTTCACAGATCGTCATCCCACTGGGCCGAAGGGCGTCCTACACTACGTTATATTAAATATATTAAACAACCGTTTAATTGCATTCGGATGATTGTTGTTTTTTATTTATTAATTAATCGATGTTGTTTCGGTCGTTCATATTTTCACTCTCGGTTTATTTATAGCTAGTGACTTTCATTTCACGTCTCCTGCACTATAAACCTGCCTTGTGTAGTATAGATAGATACCAGAAGGTCTAACCTGAGAAACAGGGAGAAAGAAAGAAAGAAAGAAGGAACACACATTTGACAAAAGAAAGGTTATCTATCTATTCATGTGGATGTATAAATTGTTTTGTATACTTCAATTATTTTTCGGTAAGTTCTATTATATGGGATGTACAGCATGACTGGTGAAAAGAAAGATAGTACTGCAGTGAAATACTCCCAATTTTGATACCACTGCCGGTCCTTTTCATTTCTTTTAAAATTTACGACAGTGTCAAGTAATATAACACAAAAAAAATCATTAATCTTAGTTTTACTTTCACCGTCGCGACGAAGCGAACGGGTTATGGCTCATTAAAGTATATTTGTTCAAAATCCATTACACCTATTCGTTGGCTCGGTAGAAATGGTAAAGATGAAATAGAGCCTGTCTCTCAGTTATTTTCGACAAAAAATTTTAACGGACTATTTTAAATCGAACTAAAGATAGAGCCGCGAAACCCGATCAATAAATAAAATGTCCATTGAAATTCTTTACTATGTTGACCGTGAGTATGATGTGAGATACATTGACAATTACCCTTTAGTAAAAATACCTTAATTATAATTGAAAAAAAATATATATATAATAAAAATTACCGTATAAGGCGGTATCTGCGCCACTACCGCCCTGCCGCGCGGTAGACCGCGCGTCGCGGCGCTTTGCACGAGAGAAACCGCTAGAAAGGGCGGCGCGTTGCAAATGTGACACCGCATTATTCCGGGGTTCGGTGTGATGTTGGGCTGTTGAGGTAGTTGTTATCGGGATAATCGAAATTAATCTGCGCGGATGCCACCTCCTGGCATGGTGTATGTTACAAATACCGCTTCACGGCTACAAAAAACCCTCTAAAGTACAGCGCGCCGCTTGCGATAATCGCTTAAATGACAGTAAAACGAACGTAATGCGCTTAGTGTTTATTATTAACCGTGACCTTGTGGAATCCTAAATACACCGGTAACTAGGGCACGCTGAAATAATGAAGTGATAAAAAATATCGCTGGGTCGCAAGGGGTCAGTGGTTGACGCTATTTTAATTTATTGTATCTCGCGCGATAGCAGCGATAACGGCGTCGTTTCTACAAATATAAACAATTATTGTTTAAAAATTCGCCAAAAGTAATTTTTCATTTGAAAGCGATTGCATGGGGAGGAGGGGCTATCAGCAGCAATTTTAAATATGTATAATTAATTTCACAGTCAAACAGATATTTATATACTAGGTACATATTTATTATATGCATATTATGTTCTCCTTATTCTCACTTCCTATTTGATAATGGCTAACGCCTCGCCTGTATTTCCCCGAAAGGTTAAGCAGAAGAGTGTCACCGGTATGTTGTACATCCATGGAACAGGGAGTGACTTTATTGCCATAGATATATTAATTTCTTACAGCCACATAATGTGTTGTATAGGACCATGCTTAGAGCCTCTTATATCGTAAATTAAGTGTAAAAGCTTTTTTTATCAATACGAGTACATACATGTATGTACATGCTTATGTACGAGTATACTCTTAGAGTTTCCGTCAAGTAAGTTTCAAAGTAAGATTGTGTTATGCTTAAAATATTCACATTTCACTGTATCATACTGACGAATCTTCTGAACGAACATTTATGTATCTTATGTCCTTTGAGGGTATAACATGAAATTCTAGTAGGTATGGAACTATGAATGTTTAGTGCCATACTAGAATATACATAAGTGTGTGTGTGTGTGTGTGTGTCTATATGTATATATATATGGACATAGAAGCTAATATTAACATTAGAGTCTGGAATTGTGCCCGGTGTATGGCAATAGACTCACCACCTATTCCATGGGACTTAAACGTAACTGATGAAACGTGGGTTGTACTACACTGGTCTGCCTAACCTTTCGGCGATTACAGGCGTGATGTTACTTTTTTTTAGGAATTAACATTGACTGCCTCGTTGATGTAGTGGTTGCAAGCGCGACTGCAGAGCGAGAGCTCCTGCTTTCGAATCCTGGGTCGGATAATATTAGATTTTTCTAACTTAGTTTTTCTAGTAGAAATTTCTAATGGTGGCTTCGAATATGGATCTGTGCCCGGTGTATACATAATAATAATTTCACCACTTAGTTAAATATTTCATTGTGAGACTTAAACGTAATCGGTGGCACGTGGAAATATTCTAAGGGTGGGCCGAGGAGGGCCTCGACATACCTTTTCGGGGATGATAGGCTTGTTGTTACGAATTTAGGACGAACACGTTTTTGTTAACAATGTAGAAATGATAAAATATATTATTAACAATGTAGAAATGGTAAATGTTGCTGAAATCAAATGTTCTCCGCGAGTGTACATGTACACGAATTAAATGTGCCGTGGAGTCTTTTGTTGTGTCCGCTGAAGCATTTAGACACGTGTTCCCATTGAAAAACTAAACTCTTTATATATTACATTGTCTCATATTTCATGTCGAACGTCCGAATATGTGTATTGAATGGATGTTATAATTTGTTATGTTCAGTTGCCATGCCGACGTGTATGACTTTATAGGCTTACGGGTTATAAGGCATATTTTAATATATAATTTTCAGCATATTGCAATGATATTCAATTTCAGTGCTAAATTAGAATCTAAACTTTAAATCGATATTGTAATTGTGTTCAGCTCGTCGCATCCAACTGATGCCAGCCACTTTGCGTATATTGTCCCTCCACCTCGTTGGATGCGACGAGTTGAAGATCGAACTCAGTGGCGTGCTATTAGAGAGACCTATGTCCAGTAGTGAACAGAAATAGGCTGATAATGATGATGATTCAAATTGTCAATTTTGGCTTGATCGGGCGAAGTAAACTTTGCCGTGTTTTGAACTTTCAATTAAATATAAACATCATTTACCAAACCCATTATCAATCAGCCCATAATTTCTGTCAATACGCAGTTTTAAGTAAAGTATCTAATAGTTTGTTGTTCACGTGTCGTACATGTTCAATGTCTCCATCGAGAAGTGTAACATCACCGCATGTCTCGTAAGCGCAGACATTGTTGTGTTGTTGTCATGAACGTCCGAAGTTGTCAATATGACGCGCCCCTTGGTGTCACTAGAGTTCAACTGGTCTCGTCGTCTTGTCGACACGCGTCTCACATTTGTAACTAACTGTACTTGATGAATTGCCCATTTGTCTATTACTACAGCTCGTGCGGTGCTGTGATTAGAACTATGTCTGAAATCGTTTTCGGGTTTTTCTTTTACGTCTTTTTAAAAACCGACAACATCGTCCTCGCTTCTAAGATGCGTCTAGATCTTATGAAGCGGATTTGTCGATATCTTCCATATTAACCGTAATCTTCATAAAATTTAACTGTTTAAATAGAAGATGATAATAAAGTTGCGCAGAATTACGCGGAAGCGTTATATTATGTCCAATTCTTTCTATGGGTCTGTATAATGATTACCCTTTACGACATTCAGTATTAAATGCCACACATTTCTTATGACAACTTTTGAAACAAAAGCGGTATTTTTTTGATATTCTCCAGTACTCAGTTGGTGTACAGAGCGCTACTGATTTGTATTGTTTTTGAATAATCTAAACATATACTTTATCTAATGAAAACAAAACGCGCGTCATCACGCGTGGCGACTACTCGTGGCATCCTTGGACAGACACGTGGCAGCACGATAACGTATATTGTCATATTCTACACGATTACATGATTACACTTACGTCCATTTAATTTTAACCTGTTTGGCAATTTTGTCAACGTACCGATCGTACCGCGTGGTATCTCTGGTATCTCACAAGTATGGGTCTCGAATCCAATTATTTGGGTTTTTATTTTAGTTTCACTAAAAGGTGTCATGTTTTATCTGATTTTTGCTGAATTCGAATGTACGTTAATTTTTATATTTACAATTGTCTAGATGTAATTAAGAACAACATTAAACCAAACGTAGTCCATTTCTACAGCATTGATATTTGAATGGAAAACTAGAAGAATCTAAGGCATAAATGACTATTAACAGATCGACAGTAACCACACTTAGTAGGTAACAGGAAGAAATATACATATTTAACTTTTTGGGTCAATAATTTCGCTGAGCCCCGACGGATAACGATAAACTAGACAGACAACTTGACGGATAAATAGACAATAATATTGCCTTAATTTCCGGACGCAAATTCATCCGTCGGACCGAAAAAATTCGCTGTTTAGAAATTAATATAAAGTAAACGATGTCAATACTGACTAGCAAATATTCTAGAATAAAATACACGGTTATCTGATTTTAGATCACGATACGATATAATAAACAGGCCAATATTAAATGACACTACTTCAGAATACATATATCTGCATAGAATAGAATCTACTACTTTCGGCTCAGCAGTCAAAGACATTGACTGTTTGTCTGATAGAGCAGTATTTTTAGTACTCAGTATTATACCAAAAATATTAAAATTATTAAGTGATATTCTTGGTGACTTAAGCATAGCTTAACGTGGTAGACATATACTAATATCTGCTATAAGTTGAACAAAATCACCAATTTTGCACATATGAATCATTTTTATAATGTGTCAGTTCTTATATTGAAAGCCACAAACAAATACGTTTTTGACTTAAGGAGTATCTCAAGGGTCCGTTGTAAGTCCGATTTCATTTAACATTTCAACTGAATACATACTGTCTAAAATATTTGTAACTCTAATTATAACTATATAAATTTAACCTGTAAATGTACAAAAAGTTTTAGCTGGCTAGCTATACTTAATAAAACAATTCTGTGTGACAACAGCGCAATCAATTATATATTAAAAAATGTCAGTATGTTAAGTATGTAGTACCTATTTAAATATTTAGTAGTATCTTATGATATTGACAAATATCAATAGATCTACAGCATCTTATATCTACTTAAGTATAGTGTTTTTGTTTGGAAATTTTTTTGCGAACATAAAATTCCGTGTTATCTCATTCGAGTTTTCGGCAATATTTTTCATTCGCTCGTCAACTTTAATATTACAAGACAGTGAAGGTTGTTGCGGCGGGGGCACCAGGGCTATTAACCTTGGCCTTGTCAGACTTGCGGCTTGCACGCGCGCTTCTCATCCACGTGTATCTCACATAGGACATAAAATCCACCGTAATGAATGAGTGCCACTATTCAAGGTCGGTCAAAGGGTTTGTGAAGATATTGGGAGGCGCCGGTGCGCGCCGGTACGCGCCGGTCTTCGCGATAGATGCGATAGTGTAAATAATTTGGTCTTGCCCCTTTTGACTATTTCAACTGGTCCGGAAAGCTCCGAAGAATGATTGCTCTGGATCTTAGTAGATACATAGCACTGCTCCTTTATAATAAAAACGATTGCAAAATGCCTCTAGTCTGTTTTCAAATGGGTCGTAGTCGGTAAAATCCTTATTTTTCCTCTGTCTAGACGCTTTTGTTTTTCCACTGTTGGAACACGGGTCGTCTCTCAACATGAGAAGCTAAGACCATAGTTGTCACGCTATCGAAGTACGGATTGGTTTTGGACGTTAGTTTCTACTTACCCCTATAAGAAATAGGCATAAGCATAATTTTTTAAGTCAATTTTGTATGGTTGATATTTAGTTGTAAATATTTTATTGGATTCAGCCGCTAACCGGTGACCAGCAGAGCGTGTCTCCTGTCGTTCTGAACTCTGTCTAGTAACATTAATGGAAAAACCCTGTGTTATATCTCCGTACCTGTCTAACAATAAAAACAAGTTAGTTACTCGACGCTGCGATTTCATCTACTGGTAAATCTTATTATTGTTCTGTTGTTAAATTATATTATACAGTTGAATTAGCAAAGCCAATAACAATAATAATAAAATCATCTCCACGTGCAACCAATAAATGTAATAAAGGCGACTATCTCTTACCTTTGACATATTTAGTGATAACTTTAGTTAATAACTACCTATTTTAAGCTCCTCGTATGCGTTGACCTTTATGTTTACACATAAAACACATTAATAAAATAATTGTTTAATAATAGAACATTATATCAACGGGCGAATAGAAAAAGGTCATCTGCTCTCTTCGGATAAATTTTTAAAAACACATTTAAAGTGGGATGCCCAATAATTTTAACTCGTAAATACGAGTATGTACAAAAATAAAGTAAATGTAACGTAGGACGCCCTCCAGTTAGGTGGAGTGACGATATACGTAAAGTGGCTGGTAGTGGTTGGATTCGAAGAGCTGAAGGTCGGGCTCAGTGGCGTGCCATTGGAGAGGTCTATGTCCAGCTGTGGACGGGAGTAGGCTGATAATTATGTTATATGATGATGATGAAATACGAGTATACCAAGGTAGTAGAAGAGTTACATTTTTACGTTGAAGCAATTTTCGTGGAAAGAATCTGTTTCGTTAACAAAAGTGTAGTCAGTCGGTCTAGAGGGGGTTCTTACAGATGGCACGTAAATACTTCAAGTTTTTGTAGTAAAGACGCTTCCGTAGTCAACTTCGGACAGAACGGATATCAACCGACACTAATCAATCATAATATTGTTTGTCAAGTTGTTAAAAAAGCACTAATTTTCAGTTACTGAATACAGAACTGAATAGTACTCATTAAGGAAAGTATTAAAATATGTTAATTATACTCAAAGTAATTAACTTCGAGTTATTAGCGTATGATATTTTGTAAGGTTATGTACTTAAAGTAACCAAGTATAAAAAAGTAATTAATTAATTAAAGTTATTTTCCTAACGCGATTATGCAATTACACTGTTGAAATGAAAATATCCCGTTATGTATGTATACATTCGTGTTAGTAAACATCGACGTAGGCAGCGATGGAGAGTGACGTACCCACTGTGCCTACGGTTCTGGAACTAATCTTTGACAGCTAGGTATTGTTCCCTAAAGGCACTTATAGCCTAGTGGTTAAGAATTAACCCTCTCATTCCGAGGGTGTTGGGTTCAAATCCATAGCGCGCACCTCTTTACGAAACTGCGTTTTAAGTTTAAATATCACTTGCTAACGGTGAAAGAAAACATCGTGAGGAAACCTGCATACTTAAGAATTGATTGAAAAAAAAACTAAGGTGCATGAAGTCTGCCAACCCGCACTTGCCCAGAGTGGCAGACTGTGGCCTTAACCTTCTCGATACGAGAGGAGACCCATATTCCAACAGTGGAATGATAAATGAGTCAATAATATGATTATTGTTCCCGATGATAACCCCATGGGGACAGCGAACTCTGGAAAGGTAACGCCAAAACGTAGATAAAATGTAGACATAGATTATCGTAACGCTTGTTTTATGATTCTGCTCTCTAACACGATACAATCGATGATAAAATTGCAAGTAATTATATCTATTGTATCGAGCACTGCGAGAAAACAATATGTCAATAAAACGAGCTTTATCATAAACCGCGTGTAGCTATGCGCGAAGCGCTGGCGTTGCCACAGATTCATATGTATATGTATATGCTATACCTACCACGTGGCCACCAATGCACTCAGGACAAAAACAATGCAATTAAATGATAAATATATAGTGAAAATCAGTGCAGTAACTTGCAGTTTCAATAAAAGCGGGTGTAGTAGCTACGAGAGGAAGAGATTTGTACTACGAGACCGTATCAAGAGAATATGCTGATGTCTATCTGATAGATGTGTTAATTATAATTAAACGCGTTTAAATCGTTTACATTGGAAGCCTGTTGTAAAACATAAGCGTTCTGAGATTGAATTGTGTTGGGCTAATTTTGTTTCCTTAAGCGAAACTCTTATACAATGTTGAAAATTATTAAGTAATAAAGAAAAGATCAAATCGCTACTTCGTCCGCTATCTCTTGTACTCGACCACACCCTACGGCCCTAGTCTTCTCACATGAGGACGATTCGCTTATCTTATCTGGCGACTCCACGTGCACCCTTTGCTTCCGAAGTTCACCAGCACGACCCAGTAGCCTGCTTCTGTTTCCACCAGCTTCACGACGGGCGACCACTTCCGTGTTTTGTTAGTTTCAAGGTAAAATTATTATGTGCAAACATTCGGTCGGGTCATCTTTAGACCTGGCTTGTGCCTAGTTTATCGCAATGAGCTCACCCCTTATTCTTATTTCATGGTAGGACGTATAATAGAACCGGCCTACTTCCTATGCCTACTCTTTCGGGAAAATACGGCCATGATTTTATGATTTATATTATAATAACATGTAGACCTTTTCTCACATTTAGGAATTCAAAGAAAAACTCGTTTGGTACCTTTTCCGACAGCAATATTAAGTTAGTATTTGTAAATAGTCATGTATCTAAAAACCGTTGAACCCAGGTCCGCCCGATCGGCAGTCGCTCTTGCAATCGCTCGACTAACGAGGCAGTACCTAAATTAGGTGTGTACCAGAACCTAAACATGAATAAACTTTTAGACTGACATCGTACACCTACGTAAGTCAGGATCTCGATGTGCGCTGTTAAAGAAGAGAAGCTCGACAATTTTCTTGACTTCCTGTAATGTTTATATTCCGGATGTCCGCCCTGGAATGGAAGTGCTGCGATATAATTAAAATATAGCAGGAAAATCATTTCCCTCGCTGTAATTGTTTGCAAGCGTTAGGAAAATAATGAATAAATATATCTCTTAGAACATCTTAGAGGACAAATGTATTTAAATTCTAATGTAGTTCGGGCCTGCGCTACGGCAGCCAGAAGCTGATAAACTACATACATATGTACTTGTAAACTGAACTACAACTAAACCTACAACCCCCGACTGCCGAGTCATCGGCATTACAACCAACGAACCACTCTTATTATTATTACTGATCGTTTGTGCCCCTGGAACTCTCTGTAGCTCTTCCCTAATGAGCGACAATATGTACTTTCGCAGAAGATTGTTGCCTATAAATCCTACGCTGAGCTTTCAATTTGAGAATGGGAATAATATCCTATCCTACTGGTCTCGGTAGTATAGTACCTATACCTAACTAACCTAAAAAAACCATTAGTTGCTATTGAAGGTTAAACGCCAAACGAGTGTACTAATGAGTTCCGTTAATAAAATTCGACTCTACACATGTTGGAATAAATTAATTTGAATTTGATTAAGCCTCCCTGTGGTATATTTTTCCACCGAACCACACAATTTTTGGCATCATTCCCAAACAACCGATATCTATTCCTAAGCTGCCTATAAAAATACCAGTGTAAGGACGACATTAGGTGACACAATATAATATTTGCTGATATTTGCATCTTATCAAATTATTATATCACGAGTACGTATTTATATAATTGTTTAATCACCACATAGTCGGTGAAATATTGGTTGGACGATAACAAAAATCTTTTCAGACCTGAAATCTTAAAGCCTGGTGGGCCAAACGAATGGAAGAAAAAAAATAGCTCCGTCCCCCAATCGATATGATAAAGTACTTGGGGATTATGTTCTCGACGAGGTATATTTTGAATTCTGGGGAGGCGGGCTGGAGTGGGCGGGCTGCGCCCTAAATTAACACGTGCCGCGTGGGCCTCGAACCTCACTTCCGGGAGGTGCCTTCTCCGGCCCACGTGGACGAGCGGCCTGGAAATCTGTTTTTGGCAACACGCGCGCGGCTCAGTACAGTCGCCCACGCGCACTTATTTTCGCGTGTATACTTGAACTTGTTTTATTATTTATGTATCGCTACATCTAATAAAATGTAACCGTACATAACGTACGTACGTACCCGTATCGCGAGCAATTTATAATATAACGAGTAAAACAAGTATTTATTATTATTATATGACTGCCTCGTTGGTGGAGTGGTTACCACGGCGACTGTCGAACTTGAGGTCCTAGGTTCAAACCCCGGGTCGGGTACTATTGAAATTTTCTAATTTAGAATGTCTAGTAGGGACTCGGAGTCTGGATCTGCGCCCGGTGTATAGCAATAGGCTCACCACCTACTCCATGGGACTTGAACGTAACTGGTGAAACGTGGGAGTGTACTACACTCCTTTGCCTACCCTTTCGGCGATTACAGGCGTGATGTAACGTTACATCTTCAGAATACGAAATGTACGTAAATAAAATAACAGGTAGGTATTTAAACGGCTTTGCAAATATTTATGGCGCAGACCGGCCAGTGTCTATTACCGTCAAATGTTGAGGAATTTCCTAACCCAAGTGATCGATGTAAATATTTCAGCCGGTTCGTAATTACAGTGGCCAGTTTTTTGCCCATCAATCATTCGACGCGACGGCGCCAACGGATCCAATGATTTGCCACGTTTGACAAACGAAAACTTCAACAAAAAAAGCATATATATTTATTTCTGTTCAGTTCCGTGGTTTTTACACATCTATTGTATATTGACGTTTGTTCGCTGAACTGCGTTAATATTTCTACAACATTTTAGTTCAATGCCTCTAATCTTTTTTTTTTTAATTTTATTTTAAGCGTATGTCACGTCGTATCGCGGAAGAAATTCGGGCGGCGCCACAGTACATAGAATAGACAATATTATAGACAATTTGTACATACATATCTTCAGCCAGCCGTCTTAGGGGATAGTTATTATGATTATTAGAGTTTATCAGTAAAACTATTCCTACATACTTACATAGTGTGTCTGTTTAATAGCGTCCAGCAGCAAAAGTCAAATTGAATAGTGTAACAATAGTGGTCTGTAACATATTATGCTATGTATGACACCAATAGGCTAAAATCCTAAAAGCTTAGAGGAATTCTGTCTCCTAAATGAGACGTGTGGAATTCGAATCCCATATACGCATCTCTAAATTTGGGAAATTATGTGATATATGTATGTACCTACGTATATATGTATTTCGTTTATTTTAAGGTTGTGAATTAAGCATTTCTAATTTAGGATTTCTAGTACTGTCTCGGAGTCTGGATCTGTGCCCGGTGGCTATAGGCTGTCTGGCAATAGGCTCACCACCTATTCCATGGGACGTAAACGTAACTGGTGAAACGTGAGAGTGTACTGAACTCCTCTGCCTACCCCTTCGGGGATTTAAGGCATGACTTTACGTTAAAGTTACTTTTTTAAATATTTGACAGGCGATCGTCACATATTGTGGACCCAATGTGTCCTTGTATCATTCACGCCAAGGAACTTTTTTTTTTCAATATCGTTTATTAGTACCTGCTATAAAATGGGGAACTAATTAGCGACTCCTTCCACGTGTATGTTATCATGGCATATTATAAAGTCATGTACATACAAACGTGTAAACACCCACACAAAATTTTTCCATCTCCCATTCGATTGAACTTCTATTTTCACAGCTCGCTAATATTTTTGTATATTCGTCTGAAGATGGCAATATTTTTTTTCCAAGACATGTTTAAGACTGTTCAGGGATTCTATTTTGGGAGCACGTGTCGTACCCGCGTCAAGTGATTTAAATATATTGTATGTAACAGAATGTCACTTTAGGAAAAATTTTATGCAATGTTAGCGGATGGACAAGTATAATGAACAATCTGCGCATAAGTTACTGTTTACGAGTACATTATATATTCAGTTATACATTCAAATTATAATGTAAATAGTATAAATACAATGTGTATTCCTATTGTATATAAAATTATAACATAATATTTTAAATTTTTTTTCTTTTAAATGAAGGTAAATTCATTGCCTACCACTTTTCATCATCAGCTGGGTTGACTAGTAGAAAATGCCAATTGTCATTAAGTCTGCGCTTTGTTATCAACAATAAAGAAACTATACATATAATAAAACTGTAACTGATCGCTATCTATTCATGGCAAATATATTTCAAAATCATAATGGGATGTCTTTATATACGCAACAGGACCCAAAACAATGTTTTTTTTCTTTCTGTCTGTTTGTCCGTACGTCTTTAATGAACAGTATGAGGAACTCCGAAGTAGGTGGGGTTCCCTGCGCTGCTTTTCTTCACGGTCAAAACGAGCGATAATTATTTTCATATAATAATAATAATATTAAAGCCATTTATTCCAAATCTCACTTTCGATATATATTACAATGTTTGTTAGTAAGTTTTTTGTTTAAACTTAAGAAAGGTTAGTGTTATTATTTAGTTAGTTAATATTATTATTATTTGACATTTGAACCCCTGTTTGGATAAAGGCCTCCTCCGTCCTTTTCCATGACTCTGTCCTTGCCTAACTTTCTCCGGTCGTTTCCTACCACGTGTGTTGTCATCAGCCCACCGTCCACTATTCTCATATATGTATACATATTAACCCTTAAATGCATGAATTATTGTTATACATTTAAAAAAATCGTATATTATAGGAAATTTGTCATAGATTACATAAAAAATTAAAAATCCAGGTAATACAGAATACACATTTTGAAAAAAAAAAAGTAGTATGTAGGCTTTTGGCAACAATATGCGTTTACGGGTACAATTATTGTAGACGTAAGTTTACATAAAAGAAGTAGTCATAATATATATTTTTGTTCTTCAGTATTGAAATTTCCTTATAATTTATGGAAACTATCCATGAGGTCAACTCATCCCATTTGGGCGTTATAATCCATAATGTGTTTCTACTGTTTCCTGACGTATTTATTCAGTTTCAGCTGGTTCGGAACCTACATAAGCTAATGTGACAACCTTATTATCTTTGCAGCATGTTACGGAGATATCAAGGCCTCCGTAATCAGCAACTTGCTCTTCGTACGTTCCTCGTACTATAGAATCTTTCATAAAATCTCTGACATCCGGCAACTTGCAATTCTTTCCGAGACGGTTCCTTCGAATAGTACCCAATGCATATATTCTTTGAGTCTACAGGTAATACAGCATAGGAAGTATAGAAATGGTCGAAATACTAGATCGTCATCTACATATTCTTGGAATCATCTTTCGTTCATCGTTCATCTTTCATGGAATTGATCGGCACAATCTAGTTACTGTATTACCGACTACGCCAACATCAGGTTCATCAGATAAGTTGTCAACATTTTGTTTACCGGAATATATTTCAAAACTATAAGCATATTCCGAGAGTGTACATAAAACAACCAACTTGAAACCCCACGAACGGGGTTTCTTGGGTAACAATTGTTTCATAAAATGAGCCACCTTAGTCGAACATATTTGCTCATGCAGAGAGAGTCGTTGGCCAAATGGTGCCACACTCAGAAACAATCTATGCAAGTGTTCTACAACAGGTCTTATTTTATGAAGCCGATCTTGGCTTGGGTTTCCAACCGGCTTGTGCTGTGCATTATCATTGAAATGAATTACAGATCTTGTTTTCTCAAAACTATTTACTGTCTGTTTGAGACGGCCTCGTTGGTCGAGCGGTTGCAAGCGCGACTGTCGCTCGGGAGGTCCTGGGTTCAAATCCCGGGTCGGGTGCTTTTGGATTTTTCTAATTTAGAATTTCTAGTAGTGACTTGGAGTCTGC
>DWME01000544.1:0-32193 GCA_018244795.1 Parelbella ahira ahira
TTATGAAAATATGTTTTAGAATTTTAAAGTGGTAAAATTTTAAAAATTCAAGTGCGACTGCCGATCGGGAGGTCCTGGGTTCAAATCCCGCTTCGCGTACTGTTGGATTTTACTAATTAAGTAATTTTAGTATGACTCGAAGTCCGAATTTGTGTCGGGTGTCAAAATCACTATGGTATTAGACTTCTAAAACGTGCTTACTTCGCTTAATACGGACTTTGAAATTTTTTCTTCGCGCTATTATTAAAATACTAGATTAATTTCAAATGCGCCGTAAAGGCTATTCAAAAGCGCTGGGCCCATTCAAAGCCAACTATCGCTCCCGTGATTCTCAAAGCGTTCGAGATTGCATTCGACTTGTAATATTCTGACCTTTGTGTTATAGATATCGTACTATTCGCTATTTGTGTTCCATACGAGTGAATACTACCGATAAACATATTTTAAGATTGCTAATTTATTTTACGGCTGGCCGTGCGGCGGCGCTAGTGTGCAAGAAGTTGTACTTTGGTATATCCAACCAGCTTGCTCAGCGTGGGGATTACAGGTAAAAACCCCTCAGGAAAGTCCGACGTCTAGCAATGGATCAGATGATGATGAGAAATTTATTTTCATTGCATAATCACATAATGACTGTTATGTTTTTTTCATTTGTCTGAAAACTTTTTTACGTCTTATTATCGGTTGTTTTGACTTGGGATATTGAAGAAGGGTTATTTAATTATATTTGATAAAAGTTCAAAAAAAAAATCAAATTCAAATTCAAAAAGTCATTTATTGAAAATCGGTTCAATAGAACACTTCTTGCACGTCAAAATGATACTACCCCTACCACAATACTAATTAATACCCATCTACGAAAATACACTGTACCATGTAGTTCTCAATATCATTATTCGACGCGTTCAGTATTAACGAAATGTTCATAGAAGAGCCCCTACCATATTATCTTAGTCAAATAAGAACAGGATAAACAAAATGAAGTCGTACCCCGACTGGAAAAGGGAATACTCCCGCAATAGAATGCAAGGTCTCCTTACGTAACAGAGTCTCATATAAACCGAATTACGCTAGATTAACTTCAGCTACAGTTAAACAACGAAATATTGCTTCCAAATGTCTTATATATTCGGTAGTGGTACCGTCAACAAAAAAAAAATTGGTAATTACGAAGTCTAGTTGAATTATATACGTAACATACGAGTATAAATGTATATGATGGCAATCATATAGACTGTCTTTTTGGGACAATAGTACTATCAGAAAAAAAAACTTGACCAATCGGTAGAATACTAATATATAGCCAATTATTTTATGAAGAATATCTGTTTTATTCAATAGTAGTATCGTAAGCAAAAAACACTTGAGCAAATTGTAGTATACTAACATTTTATTTTATTTATTTTATTTTATTTTATTTTCAAAATCCACAGCTCTTAATTTCTATATGTTACAGAGTATTATAATCTAGTCTTAAAGCCAATAACGGATTTACAATCTATAGTTTGTTTTAAATTTAAATTAAAAAAATATAAATATAATTAATAATTTAATTTATTTAAATATATTTAATGCATATCTTAATTTGTTTCTCCAATAAATTATATCAATTGATTTGAAACAAAAATATAATTCTACTAATTGAAAAACATCAAACACGACAAAAAGTACTCGAATATTTATAGTCGCGAAAGAGACCTTTTCTTAGAAATTTCACTGAAATTACTGTTTTCGTGACAATAGCTCTGCGAGACTCTGTTACGGCGAAGTTATTTGGAACTGGAGTAAGTTGTTAGCCTAAATTATGTATCTGCTGAAGAGTTTACCGTCTTACGTCTTTAGTTTCTGGGCTAAAAACAGGACATTATTATGTCAAGTTCCAACTTAGCTGTTTAGAAGTTTGGATCAAGGTTGTTTAGCTTTTAATACTAAATATTTTAAAATTTAAAATTGTTATGTTAAAGTTTTAACAATTACAATCATTAGAAACTAAAGGATAATAGGAAATACGAGACGTTCCGAAATAGGTTTCAGATATCTAATTCCTATGGAGAACATCAGTTTAATTTACAGAAAGCTTATTTTAACGTGTTCCTACGTAATGCTTAGTGCTTACTGTAATTAAGTATTAGATATATAATATCCTTAAATAAAAAATAAATAACCATATTACAATATAATAATTGACATGTGATTTACAACACACTATAAGCAATATTCGCGACTTTATTATTGTATTACGCCTTTTCAGATTCTCCTGTGCGAGTACCTACATTAAAAAAGAATACATTTTAGGCTACACAATTCAATTTTACTATATTCAAAATGTTTTGCATTTTATACTTAGTTTTCGGATTATAGACGTATTTACATGTATAATTATTGTTATAGAAATTATGGATCGAAAATTATATAGGTATCAGACTATTTACCGGTAGGTATTGTCCAATATTAGTATTATTATTATAATATCGTGGGACAATTAGCACGCGGTCAGCTGTCGCTTGATTAGTCTGAGTGTCTGCTACATATGTGACAAGACAATAGATAAACTGGGTAATACATACATTTCTAAACTTACAAGATAATATTAAATCGCCAATATAGGATAGACTTTGGGCTCACGTAAATAAATCACTGTTAAACGTTTCATAAGTACTTGCCATTGGTGACAAGAATTCACGGCCAGTAAGAATCCCTCATCACTGAACAATGAGGTTAAATATAAAGAGTAAAAATATATTATAACTACATAGTATTATTTGTGTTTGGTTTTATTACACAATATAGATATTATGTACTTACGTAAGGTTTTATAAGATATAAAATAAAAAACATCATTTAAAAAAATGTCCTTTTATGACACTTTTTTATTGAAATTGGAGAAGTAATATAATTTGATGTGAAATAGGATCGAACGAATAGATTGTAAAGATATATAACGAAACTCATAAATAAAGTATATTTATTAATATTATCGCCTAATGGACATGTTTATGTCGAATCGCTTGAATCATTCGTTCCGCTCGATTTGGCAGAATTGAGAATCTGTGGAGGCTGTCGGTGTTATGAATATTGTGAATTAATGAAGAATTAATAAATGAACAAGACTTGTGGTTGCAAAACGATTATCTTCGCGTATCGAATGGTAGGTAAAAGTATTCAGTTAAAATTATTACAAATTTATCTTTATCATCAATGTCGAGTTGATATTTTAGTATAATATAATATGTTCCAATATCATGTAACTAGTAAATTTTTTTTGTATATCGTCTCACCAGACATTTACGGGGTAGACAGAAGACAGTGCTTATATCACGTCCATCGATATTTTTGTACACGTAGGACGGATTATAAATTATCTGTATAAATAAAATATACATAATTATATTGCTTAGGTTAATTATTGACATGGGTTGTGTATATGAACTTAACACGTTACACGTTCATACTCGTACTAATTACACGAAACGTGTATGAAGTTAATACACAATAATTCTTCTATTTAACGTTCTAGTTAACTAGATAGACAATAGACATAGACATTAGACATAGACAATTTCATTTTTACAATCTATTAGTTGAACCTTGTTCAGTGTATTTGCATTACTATGATCAATATCCTATTCGTTATACGGGGAGAAACAGGGCAGTGAAAACACATTCAAAAAATCAACGTCATGCCTTTGTCATTCATAATATCCGCCGTGAAAAAAAAACCATCATATATAATAATAATAGGCACAGTGAAAGAAACGCGGTTCATTTCCCTACCCATTGTTAACCCCGCTGCACCTATTTTCCCATACATTATCGCACATTATTGCAGAAGAATGCATTATCCTTTCATTCTGATGTGGTTAATGACGTTGAAAAATAAGCCTGGCTTAGCGAACGAGCCTCGATCTAAGGGCGCATTTCACATGCGGCGTTTCTTACGCTTGGACATTTTCATATACAGGTAATCAAATAATCTTTCGAGTTTCGAATGTTTTTGAGCAATGCTTTGTACAGTTTTTATAAGGTCAACGTATTTTATAAGATAGGACGTTCACGGACCTTGCTTAACGGGCTCATATAATAATTATTGTTTTTTTTTAATAACTTGTATGTAATAATCATAGTTGATGCATATTAATTTTTCATTAGCAGAATGGAATTATTTAGATCATGACGTAACGAAAAATAATTTGGCTGTGTGGGTTGTTTGATCTAACATACGCCAAGATTTTAAACTATATTTTGCACAAAACTACTAATCATAGTACACATTAATTAATGGGTGGACATCATTCGGCGAAAACATTTTACAAATTTAACTTATATATCAACAATTTCAGCATACTAACACAAGCTACATGTAAAAATGCTCTAATCGTATAAGCCGCGCCTTAATATAGAGGGGTTACTTACTGATGTATTGTGCCTCATATTTTTTCTTATAACCGACTGTAATGCTGACTTTTCATAAAGAATAGAGCTGTTTATTAGATTTCTAGCGTTTGCGTTTTATTTTTGTGCGAGAGAATATATAGGCCGAGCGTAAAGCCGACATAAAGGGTTGTTTCCGCCTGTGGACATTTTCAACTTCTAAAAGGTATGTAGAATTAGAACTGACAGTATCAGTTAATTTTATTTGTTTGGCTTTCAATACTTGGAGTCTAATGACTCAAGGTGCGTCATCCTGAAGAAGATTGTGTGTGCAGACAACGATCAGTATTACTTAGTGATATAAAAATTAGTCGGTGTTTTGAATTGTACTGTATTGTTAGTTAAAAGGTTGATTACAGATTTCTTCAGACGACAGTTGTACCTACAAATGTATTTTGCTTAACGAGTTGTAGGTCTTGTTTACATATATATGTAGGTGTTAAAAATGTATAGAAATATTATCACGTAATCATTTTAGAATAATGTTTCCAGACAATGATATATACAAACTTATATGTAAGACATAATTTTTTGTTTCACACAAAGTTTATTCTTTGTCCTTAGCAAAAAATGTGTCTGCGGTTGTCGGAGTTGTCGTAAAAAGTACAAAGTATCTACGAATCATACGAATAGTGTCCTTTGCGCGTGTTTTCTATTTGTGAAAAATATTTGCTGTGCGTCTAGTACTCTTTCCGTGTTTTATCCCGTGACAGGTTCCCGGTTTCCCCTTTGCGCTTATTAAACGTCAAGACATGTCTTTGTATCCACATTGAAGCGCACTAGCGCCGCCCGCGGACATCCGCTGAACGTTTGTGTCTGCACTCATCTGCTTTAATTAAACTTGTGTACCGTGAAAATGTACATTTTTTATGTCCCTGACTAATGGTAAAATTTGCTGATTTTACTCGGATTACCATGCTCAACCATGCAGAGACTGGTTGTACGTAAGAGTGGTTTCATTAGCAATATATCTTATAAATGAAATATTTTTTATAGTTAAATACTTTCTATTAAATACTTTTAGGCAAATATAAAATACCCCATGTAGATTTGAGCTGTAGTATGTTTCGTGTAGAAACTACGCTAAGTTACCATATTGGTATGAGTTCTTGATATGAATTGTGGAAATCTGCTGTAATTTTTAAGGTTTTTAGGATCATTTTCTTATTTCTAATGTAACTCAATATACGTATCTCCAATGATGGGGTCCTGATACTAAGCACGCGTTATCATGTAAGTAGATATGTTCGTAGAGCTTAAATAAATATAATTTCGAATAGCTACAACTCTTAACGAATTATCGCCAGCTCTAAGCTTAATGGTATTGCAGGGGAGCGTCGGGCGACGCACTCGATGTCATCCATTATATCTGCGGACTTATTCTCTTTTTAAACTTTTTTTTTCATTTTAATAGGGATCTCTGTTAAGTGTTAGTGTTCTTGCAACACTTCGTCAGAACTGCGGCTTGGAGAATAAATTTATAGATTTGTGAATTGTCATTTTTGGATTACACTCATTCATAATAATGTGTCCTGTATGTGTCTGCTTTATGTGTGCAGAATTAGATACTTCTAATTCTGTACCCATAAAGAGAATAAAAATTTAATTGTACGAATATATTTGCTTTAGAAGGCATTATTAATTTGCAATACTTATAAATCGAACCAGAATAAGGACGTCAAAGACGCTGCGCACACATCGCCAAGAGCTGCATTCATTAACTAATGTATAGACTTTCAAAATATTTGCACATAAATTTCGCTTAAGGGAAAAAAGATGGGCGGAAAAAGTCAAGAGCATAATGAATGATTAGGGAATCCATTCTAATGGAAGTAAATATTACGTTATAGGGTAAGAAAGTTCTTAAAAACGTGTAGGATGTTATAGTCGTTTGAATTGTAGATTGTTTTTTGTTTTCCCCTATGGGGAATAAGAGAGCATATTTTGTTTTAGCAAAGAATACAAGTAAACAGGTATTTAACGACTTAAATTAGAATACAACTAAACAGATACTTAACAACTTAATTTAGAACACAACTAAACAGGTACTTTTTGACTAAGCAGCAAATATTCTTGCAGAAAGCCAGCATAACTTGGTTTGTAGTACTACTATTAGATAAGTGAAAGGGGTAGGTGGGAGAGAAGACGTGAAGGGTACACACGAGGTATTTTAAGTTAATTCTCAGTAACTACAAGATTCCTGAACATACACATCCACACGAATATTCATAGATCGCAAAGGACCGCGGTTTCTTATAAATGTATATTTTAGTTTTAGTTACTATCAAAAGTCCTAGATTTACATTTGCTGATTTCGTTGGACAAAAAACAGATATAATAAAAGATTTATTTACTTGAGGGTTCGTATCTAATAACTTCTTAAGTTACCTATAATATCTGTTCACGTCATATCATCAGATATTCCATAGTTCGTCGGCAAGCCGTCGCAACTTGTTTCTGTTCTACTATTTGTTTGCTTATCTTTGCCCCATTATAACGGGTTAAAGTAACCTTTTGATTCGAAGATTTTTGAAGCGGGGAAAATTTTATGTACTTTTATCCAGTGCAAAATCATTATTCCTCCTAATCTCAGTACCATTCCTCATGAAGCGGAGTTAAATGGTTCCGTCACAAGTACAATGACAAACTCAAAACGCGGTTTTAACTTAGATAAAGTCGTTTAAAGTGCACATTTTAAAACTACATTAATAACCTGCAAGAACGAGCAGGAGACAATCTGAACTCGAAAGTTGAGTTTTGAATAAAGTCTACCTAGAAGAGTCATCTCACATTTTTGTATTTGTGTTATCAAAAATACAATCAAAGGCGAAAATGATATATTCGGCGCACACATTGATTAGTAGTGGCTGACACATATTTATTGCTATTCGCAATTTATTATAAATAATCGTTAATCAGTAATAAGTCCATCAAACAGTGAATAAAGAAATATTTTACTTGACATTTCCTTATCTGTGTTAAAAAATATAAACAGGCATATTTGAAAATAAAACAATATAATAACAATGCATAGTAAAGATTTTACATCGAATGACGTAACCAATTGGATGGAATATTTGGCCACTTCCAGCTTTTTATAACGTCCGCATTATTGCAGTGCAGAGGAAGTGTAATATCTCCGGTTGTCTCAGCGGTGTCACTGCTGTCGCGTTGTCACATGACGTTTTCTTGCTAGCCGCTTCGCCTTCTGCACCTTCCAGTCTATCTATGAAACTATTCTCATTTATGCTTAAGCGTAATGTTTTGTGGGCGTGCTCTCAGCCGGCGCTGGCTCCAGTATCATTTTTCCTTAAAATTGTCGCTATTTTAAGAGTTTTTATGAGTGAGCTGTTTTAAAAATATCCTTAAGTTGAGACGCTTTTTAATTGTTTCCACGGAATTGTTATTTATATTGCACTTACTGTATTTAAGAACGAAAATATCATATAAACAATATCATAACAGATTGTGGAAAGCGATTAGAAAATACATACGCCTAAACTTTATCAATAGGTAGTTAATAAAATTATTCAATTGGAACACATTAGTACCTAGGATACTAATATGTATTGAGTATACAACACAAATAAGTATTTAGCTTTTATAGACTTGTAATGGGCAACCACGAATTCGTTTTCTGTCATAAAATCAACAAAGCAATTATCCTCCTTACAATTCAAAAAGTATATTAATTGATACCGCTCTAATAAATTCATTAGATTTTACTAGTTACCAATTGAATAATGAAAATATTGATATAATTATAGTACAGTATTACTTTTTTAAGTATAACCACCACTTAAGACACCCTTTTTAAACTTTTTGACATACTTTTTGTAATTTATTTCCAAGTTTCGAAAACAAGCCGTAAAGCCAAGAGAATATAAATCACTCATCCTAAACTTTATACTGCAATAAATTTCGCTTCGAAACACTTCGTGCAACCTGCGATGTTGTATAAAATTTTTAAAGGAACATAATCATCAATATTTTAACGTTGTATTCCACATTCAGAGCTTTTTAACGTTTATATATAAGTCATGGTGTTATGGGCCATGCGTCATAATGTCAAATATGTCAATTAGCAGGACGTAAATGCGACACGCAAAACAGGAACACGTCAACAGAACTACAGGTTATATACAAAAAACGTACTTATGACATTTTATTTTAAGACCGAATTTTGTTTGGGTTTTTTGCAGTCATCTGTTTCGCCCTACGATTTTATACTTCAATTGTCAGTAAGTAAGTGAATACGACACATGCGTACAATTTTTTTAAAACACATTTATATACTTATTCAATTTTTAGCGGGAGTTTAGACCCTGTTCGTCTCAACGGCTACCTACTTCAGCGTATATCTGTAGTAAAGAATATCAATAGAATCACACACCTTTTCAATGAGCCTCTATGAGTGTCTATGAACATCTCTTAATGAGTGTCGTTGCGACTATCCTCGACTTACCATAACCAGTCTGCCTGTAATAATTCGAAAATCATTATATCATGAATTTAAAAAAAAACGTAACATCACGCTTGTAATCCCCGATGCGGTAGGCAGAGGAGTGTAGTGTACATTCCCACATTTCATTAGTTACGTCGTAAACATAACTGGTGAAATGTGGGAGTGTACACTACATGGGACGTGGCATACCATGATCTTGGTTATATTAATAGACTATATCGTGTTAAAAACTATTAAAGAAAGAGTACCTACAGTTTCTTCGTAGGCCCAGCCTTAGTAAGAAAATGTCATATCTACCCCCTTTTTGACGCATAATTTTTATCGAAAGCTCTTTCTTATAATGTGCATAAAGTTATTAGAAATCATTTTGCAAGCGCGACTGCTGTGCGAGATTCCTCGGGTCGATCCTCCGGTCTACTATTATCTATAGGGTTTTCTAACTTGAAATTCCTAGTAGTAACCCAAAGTCCCAATTTGTGTTGGATGTATGGCAATAGATTCACGTAGTCAAATGGCAATAATCCATAAACGTTACTGATATGCTGAAATGTACTAAACTCTTCTGTCTACCCTTTAGGAGATGTACAGGCGTGTTGTTACGTTATAAATTTGTACTAACTTGTAATAACCGTACGCTTAAGAACATTTGGTAAAACCTATATGTTATAAAGGCGACATAATATGTTCTAACTAAGCTTACGCCTACGAGAATACTGTCACAAAACTTATGAATTATGAACCATTAAAGTATATAATTATCAGCCCTTTTCTGTCCCGCAATCAGTTGAAGGTCATTTAGAATTTTTATTCCAAGAAATCATTATTGACAATCTTGTTACGTTTTGTCTTGGTCACGCTTGACTTGACACTCTTGGCGACATGCCATATTTGTGATGTCGTGGCCCAATTTAAAGATACTGTACCGGTTCCGACGGTCCCAAGTAATATTCTTTACTTAATATTGTCAAATATGTTGCTTACGGTTCTAGCTGACTGGTAAATATACAACTGACAAAAGTGTCTTTTTCTATCCAAGTTTACTTATTTTATCCCACTGCATTTGGTCAAGCGAGCTCTCTAAACATTGATGCAAGTTGGCAAATTTAATGATACTGATGTTTTTTTATTGATAAAATGAATAATATGTTTTCAAAGGATTTTAAAACTTCTTAAACACCCAGATGTATTAAATCCAAGCTCGTGGAATGCTGGTTCACTTTATCTTCTCGAGATAATGTGTCTATGGTGTGTAGTAGGTAACAGTTATTAATATTTATGAACAAATGTAAATATCTAAGGATACTTGTAGTGTCTATGCAGTTCTTGTCTATGTCTTGCTGTCTTCACAGCAATAATACCGTCACATCAAATAGATTGCAGGTACGTTTAAGCATAATTTCAAAAACTCCAACCATATAAATTTTTATATTTGAAAAATACAACAGCTTATAAACAGCTTCATTTATGTGTGCTAGACACCTTTCAATTACTAAGTCAAATCCACAAAACAAAAAAAAATATTTAAATATACAAGCACAATTTTGGTTACGGTATATAAATTAATATACAATATAAATTAATTAATCCTTTGCCTCCATTATCGAAGCTGTACTAAAATTACTAAGCTCGCTTTCTAGTCAAGTCATATTTATGTGACAAGCACTGGTTCTGTAATCTTGTCGCGCCATCTATCGCAATAGTTTCGTAATAACCCCATTCTCACTGGAATGCGGTAATTGTAACGGCAATTAATTGAATGAGCAATAAATTGCTTTACGATACTTGCTTAAGTTTTTTGTCTACTCATGTGTTGTTGTGTATACTAAGTCATACAGGTAATAGGTCTCTTGTTACGCTTCATAGTAAGCAAGTTTTTTAGCTCTTTTTACTTCTTTGAGCGCCTTTCTAACTAGAGCGTAACATTACGCCTGTAATCACCCACTAGATAGGCAGAGGAGTGTAGTACACTTTCACGACGCACTAGATACGTTATAAATCCCATAATAGCATAGCTGGTGATCCTTTTGCCACAAATCCAGAGCTCGAACTACTAGTAGAAATATCAAATTAGAAAAACCAGATAGAAAACATCTGAGAATCGAACCCAGGATCTTTTGATCAACAGGGTCACGTTTTTAACCACTCGACCAACGTGGCCCTTTTAACTATTTCACTAATAAATATTATCCAACTCAAAATAGGTTAGTTTTCTTTTTAATTTCATTTGTAAATCCATAGAGGTCATTGGTGAGAGGTATTCAAAATTATATTCCAATTAATATTTTCAAAAATGCTGCTGGACATAAATAGGTTATTGCAATAAGTATAGCATGAAAACTTTGAGCACAATAATTCAACAATTTCCAAAACTAATAGACCCATTTACCGCCTACGTTCTACTGATAGGCGCAGCTCTATCTAAAATTAAAATAGGTAGAAATGCAAGGTGGCCCCCATAACGTACTACTAATTACTTCAAACGTTTTTGTCTAAATGTAACATCACTATTATTCTTTTATGTAAAAAGCCATGAGAGAACGAGCAGCATTCGTAGTGTGACTATCGGCCAACCACATTCGCAACCAAGAACAAACATAATTGTAGAAATAGACTATTAGTTTCTGTTACTTCAATTGCTATTAATTGGAAACAGGATCGTAGACTATTTGTGCGATCCTATTTCCAATTAATTGCAATATTGCAACTGTTAGTATACATTCTGTCATCTAGTAAAAGTTGAACTAGTGCATATTAGTACAAGTTACTATTTGTCTATCGATATTCGATACTTGAGTACCAACTTGGTTGTATCTAGCATACCCATATGAGTTAATAACAGTCCGCTTAACATAGCATATTTCGAAGTTCTTTATGTCTTCTCGAATAGGGATATCATTTCATGCCTAAACACATCACTATAATATGAAATTTTCTATTTTAGAATTCCTGGAAGTTACGCTATCTACATATAGTGAATAGTTCATTCCGAGAATTACGCCAAACTGTACTGGGTTTAGTCGCGCACCATACAATGCCTATCGCTGTTGTACTATCATTACACAACTGAACATCAATCAAACAAATATTTCCCAATAAATTACCCAACTCCCAGTTTTCAATCGCGACCTCATACCATTCCATAGAAATTGCATTGAAACAAAATAAATAACCTGTCACGACAAAATGGCGCGGACGGGTTGCGATTGTACATTTGATAATAAAATAATTTGACTCGGCTGCCTCGCGCTCAGCCAGAGTAACAAGACCTCACCCCTTTCAGAATTCTTGTAACAAAACGTTCCGAATCGAACAAACCTACAATGCTAACGCGGTTCATTTTAATGCAGTGGTACGCGCAGCGAGAAGTATTACGTGTGAGAGTATAATGTACGCTCCGTTAAAATTTATACAATCTGACAAATTCGTTCACGCGATTCTCGTTTTTCAATCCCAAGTAATACACATTGTAATAGCGTACGTGCTGTTACTAGCTTTTATTTTATCTGTCAGTGCTTGGCTTTTTTTAATTACTCTCCGTCAATAATACGCGCAATCATTAATCAATAAGTCAAAGAGATTGATGAATGAGTCTGTAAAATCAATTCGG
Source organism: Parelbella ahira ahira (assembly GCA_018244795.1). Taxonomy (NCBI): domain Eukaryota; kingdom Metazoa; phylum Arthropoda; class Insecta; order Lepidoptera; family Hesperiidae; genus Parelbella; species Parelbella ahira. The sequence continues at coordinate 12,504 of DWME01000544.1, forward strand.
TGGTGATGATGTATTTTACTCCTTAATTTGACACTAAACATCGTCGACGGGAACATTAAATAGATGCTTGGACGTTTCGGATTCGGTAAATTGAATGTCAAGCATTTCATTACAAATAGTAGTTCGATTGTGTGTAGTTTTTCTATTAAGCTTTTGTAGTTTTTATCCGAAGCGACGCATGTACGGAGTGAGGTCTCGCGTGATTGATGTTACATGAGAATGTTAATTGCTTCGGTGGCTCTCATAATTGCTTTCTGCGTTTTGCTCTTAACATTAAAGTTAGTACATTTTAAGTTAAAAAGTTTAGTTGGAGTTTGTTTTTAGTTTTAGTTTTAGGTGTTTTTTTTATCCACCTAGATTGTAACGTAAATGTAAGTACATTACTTACATACGTAATATTATAAAAGTTGCTTTTATTATAATTTTGTATTGTAAATTAGTCACAAGCCGGAATATTACAAAGGATGTCACCAAATGAGGAGATGATATTTTACTCATAAATAATATGCAATGATCGCTAAACGAAACAACACGTCACAAAACGAATTTCTTTTTCATAAAGTAAAATAGCTCAGTTGAAGATTGATCAATAAAATAAATGGGTATATTTTCTAGAATACGACAATAAGATATGGATCTCGAATCAACTGCTTCATCAAAACGGCTATAACCTTTACGCATTATTCAAATCGAAAGCTTTAAAAGCGGGTGTCACATTACCTCCATCAGTCGTAACAATCCGGCTTATCAACAGTCAAATCTCGGCAGTCGAGTGGTCAATGGCACAATGAAGCCCTAAATAACCATCGGACGTACCGCGGCGCCTCAGAGGACGGGCCGCGAGCCTCGACTGACGTACAATGCTGTGCCCTTGACTGCTCGGCTCCGCGCGACTGCATCTGCACGGGTTACCGAGTGTGAAAATGATAAACCCGATATTATTTAGGCGCTTGAATTGAAACATTTCTCTAACTCTGCGGATAATGTTACAAATACGTACCTACATATACAGCACACCAAGTACCTAACAGTTTTAAGTTCAACGAAGAGCTTAGTGGCATTGCGTTATTTTTCTGTTGTAAGAGGACTTTTAACGTTACTTTAGATACAAATGCGTTACTAGCCCTGGAGATTCCCATGTATTTCTTGTATTCTTGAACTTTGAAAAAATCCTTTAAAACTGATCGAGATATTGAAATCTCAGGTCAAATTAGTAACTTGTGTTCTAAAAATCACCTTAGTCAAAAAAGCGTCTTTATCAACTACCGGAACAACTGAACTGGATCATTAAGATCATCAGAGACCGCTACTTTTATTATGTACTTTGTGTATACATGAAAAGAAAAGCAATGTTGCATTGATATTGATAATGAAGATAAATTGTTCAGAAAAATCCGAAAAAAGAATAAAAAGTTGTAAAACTGTTTCAGGAGTAGAATAAAAATGTGAAAATAAAATTCACTACTATTTAACGGGATTTGATAATATTTTCCGAATTCCCAAAAGATTATGGTATATGGACGATAACCAAAATATACATTTTGAACAAAACAAATGTGATTTATTGTCAACCAAATCTAAAGCGCATAAAATCCCTGAAAAGCTGTAAATACTAGTTATTTTATTGAAACTGCCGTATACGTTTTATTGTTTTTTCCATTCTCGGTCCCCGGCAAACAGCTATTTTATATCCATTTCATAGTAAATACACCACAAAACTGATAGCCGTAATTTATATCCGCATATCACGTCGATCTTGTATGGCAATAAAATGGTTATTTCGCAAAATCAGAAAAAAAGGGAGTTGTTTTAAAGCTAACGTACTGGAATGTCCCAGTAGAAAAATCTTATCATACATCTTTCTTTTATATACGCAAAGCGATAGAGATGACGTGGAACATATCGAATTGAACATAAAGGGCATAGTTCCACACTCAAAGAACTCACGTCAAAATTATTATCTAGCTATATACTTCTTAAACGGCAAAACAAACGTCGGCTTGGCATGACCATCTGGTCATGCCTAGCTGATATTTGTTTTATTTAAATCTTCTAAGTCGCTGGTCATGCCTAGCTGATATTTGTTTTATTTAAATCTTCTAAGTCGCTGAAGTTTAAGTAGCTAATGAAAAGTACGACAATAAGAAGAAGACTTTTAAGCGTCAATTAGAGAAATGTTCAACAAAATTGCGCGATATTCGTGCAGTCAAAATAAAAGTATATCCACAATTCAGATTTCAACTACTGGTAATATGCTTACTTACCCGGGTAACTCTTGCAGGTTACTCAGCCTATTGACTTTACTGGTCTTTAATGGAGATATGAGGTAATGGCGCAGTTATCTGATAGAAGTTTCTGACTAAGCCTGACGGACTGTGACAGCACTTGTTCATGCCAAGTGGTATGGAGGATGTATTTACAGCTAATAAGACTATGGACATTTGACAATTATTGGAACTATTTTAAAGACGAATTATATGCCCTCAGTGGAACTACTTGATAGAAAACATTCTACTAACGGTCAACCAAGCACGGGACATTCTGGTAAACATGGAAACAGTCACAAAGCTACCGTAAGGGTACGCGTAACAAAAATATGACAACACGAGAACTGATACGAGGAAGATAAATAAAACGTATTATGTGTGTCGTTAAAGTGGTCGTAAAGAACCCGGCACAATGTATGCTCCGCGTTTGAAAATATCGCAAGGATGTTACAGTTTTATTATTTCTGCATAAAACCTCGAAGTAGGATTCTCGATAAGGCTGTTTATAAACATTATAAAAAGTAATGGGACTCCGTGTTTTGGAGGGTATATTTAAGTTAAGCTATGAAGCATCCACTAAAAGCAACTTCTAATAAAATTACATGTTTGGGTACCATTCAGTACAATATTAGGGACCTCTAAAATTTTTTTACAATTTGCTACTTTTCATTTACGATCAATGTGAAATCTTTATAGCATCAATGAGAGCTCAAGATGTTCACGAAGTTGAAAGAAATCAAAGAATCCAATGTACAAATCAAATCCCTTCCAATTAAATACAAGGAAAAGTTTTAGAAATCATCCCAATTGAATTTATAAAGTTTTCTTCCATGCGTGCCTTATGGCTTTGACCTTTTATCACGGGGTGCTTACATTACAGGAGCGGCGAGGGTGAGTCGGGGTTGTCGACCCGAGGGATCTTCCGTGCAATTTGTTTTGACGTCTGTAAGATATTATAAAAGAAGGTAACATTAATTTCCATATGTTCTGAGATAGAGCCCTGTGCGGCGTTATTACTGACTTTTTTATTGGATTCAACTTGGGAGATGTTTTATTAAGCTCTCCTTCTATAAAATTTATTAACGCTCGCTTGGCCAACGCAGGTTCAGACTGCAACTCTGCACTGGTATTTGTATGTAGTTGATTCCTACATATAACTAGTCGTGGTCTTTTTTTCGATTGAAACAGATATTTCTACGAGCCATTTCTTCCAGTGTCTTTTTGATAGCGGGGATAATTCGTCTGCATGAATTTATTTATGTATGGATTATGGAAAGCTATTAAGGTTGACCTACAAAAAATATGGAAAGCCTCCAATAAAGTTTAATATCAGTTATCCACCGATAACATCAGAGCCTGATCATCACTTAACGTGACTTCCGAGCTAAAGAAGCCTTGTAAAAATTTGTCATCATCGGGAGCACTAGATTGCTAATACAATTAATTTAATTTTAATGTTCATACAAGTACTTCAGTAAATATGTAGATTGTAGATATGAAATGTATGTTTCCATTTATTTACAGTAATAGGTAAATCACAACATTTCAATTAACTGATTTATAAACGATTCTCTGCAAAATGTTGTGATAAGTTTGATTCAAATTTAAAAGGGGTTCCGTTGCGATATATTTACTTATTTGTATATTATATAAAAATATTCGAAGGTAAAGCACATACAAAGAGCGCAAAGGAAACCTTTCAGAATTCTATTTGAACTCCTTTCCACCAACCACTTACTTCGAATGTTTTTTTCTTCCACAAAACATCCGTCTTCAGCGCCGCCACGTCAGAATTACAAATTCAAATATTATTTCATGCGAAAACTTTCACAAATCCATTTTCCCCGAAAGGATTCTTTATGGTATGCTCGCTACCCCCATGGAGGGGACATAATGCATCATACAGAAATAGTTGAGATATTGCTGCCATCGTTTTAAGTCGGACAGTCCTAATTATTTTCTTCAAGATGTTTCTATTAATGATCTGTTAAAATCATCATCACCATCATCATCATCAGCCTATCTCAGTCCACTGCTGGACTTAGGCCTCCCCCAATGAGCGCCATCGCGCCGAGTCCTCGGCTTGTCGCATCCAATTAAAATAACTGTCTTATTTATCTATTCCTTTTGTCGGTAGATGCCAATTACCACGAAAATAATGACCATAGCATCAGAATTGGAAACATCTTAAGTATTCGATCGATTGACATTAAGCATGCAAATCAAGTGCCGTGAACATTTTGGCTTAACAAAGAGACTTAATGTGTACAGAAAAAGTCTCATAATAAAGTCAACTTTTGGTCACCCTACATGCATAATATGTGAACTGGCAGCAAAATATGGCAAAATATAAACACGTTAGTACCATTTCGCTCGCGGCGTTATGAGCTCTCATGAACATTTAATAGTCTGCTCTAAAGCTATTAGGCAAATGGCAATTCGAGGCCGAAAATAGGTTTGTGCTACATTATTATATTAAATTAGTTCCGTATACATAATATTTTAATGTTTCAGCTGCGAGCTGTGGATACTATATAAATATTAGTACTTAAACGTGTTCACTAAATAAAATTGTCACAACACATTGTCAAACAATGTATATAAAACATGAAGAAACAAAGGAAAAGTAACAAAGGAAATATAAAGTAATAAAAAAACTACATTTGTATGTTGCACGTTCTTAAGATTAAAGGAAATAATATATCATACAAGTAATATAATATAGACATACCTCGCCTCTACATTGAATAAATGTTTGCAAATGATGTGACGGTAAGCTATTAAGGATAGATCTTGATTCTGACAGATAAAATACGAAAAATGGCTCTGTTTACACATTACATAGAGAAAATACGCACAGCACTCGGTCTCAGGCGATGTTCCATTTTTATAACACGAAGGTAAACAGAAGGGTGTAACTGTAACAATATTAGCATTCATGCAGTAAAGATGTTTTGCATGAGGGCTGTACTGAATGACACGTTGAGATGCATTAAGAAAAGTAAAGAATATCAAATTAAATTACACGCGTAGAGAAGTGAACTAATACTTTTGAAATGTATTTCGTTGAAATTGAATTTAATTTTGTTAAGGGAACATACACTTTATTCATTGTCAATTAATTTTCGCGTCTAGTTGTTACCCAGTACAATTAGCAACATGTAAATTAATTGAAATGTTTAAACACAAAATGACAAAAATATATTAGTGATTAATTTTATATGCATGAAATATAAGTAAGATTGCAGCCAAATGCGAGCCTATTGCGAAACAACAATAAATTAAAAAAGGTTTTCTATCATCGAATCAATGGCAGAAACACAAGGTACGTCAAACAAGGCCAGACGTTGGAATTTGAAATAACTCCCCTGTAATCTTGGCTACAATTTGACCCCTTCCTATTAGATCCCTGCATCTAAGGAGCGATAGTGTTTACATTATATTATTTAAATAGCACATTGACAAATACGAATACCTTTTAAAAGTACCGTAATCGTTTTCATCATCTACATATGTATATCATCAGTCTTTTTACTTGACCAATATTGGGCACTGATCGAAATCTGATCTACTAGACTACCACTATCAGTGAGTTAACATACCATCACGCCTGTATTTTCCCAACGCGGTAGGTAGGAAGAGGTAGGCAGTCAAATATATTTTATTATAATTATTATTACATCCTGAATGCTGTATCTGTACTAAATCAAATGCAGTCAGATAACAGACGTGTGAAATCATAATATATTGTATATACTTACTAGTACAAGATATAAGCTGTGATGGGCTGTCACACAAACAAGTTTGCTGATAAAATATCGTTGGCATTCACGAAGCATTCTACGAATGCATGCTATGAGCCCATTTGCACTTCGAACTTTGTTTCAACTTATGATTATGGCGTCTGGAACATTTGGTAGCATTTTCAGACGCCATAAAGTTTAGTATTATTGACACTTTTTTGAAATAACTTAGCAGAGTGACGTCCAAACACGAACATACTTTAAAAGATTATTTTAAAAAGCTACATATATCTTGTTTTATGGATGTTGTTCATAGTTTGAGGCTGCTTTCTCAATTAAAATATTGTACTTTCCTTAGAGAACCGATGATGTTGTGACTGATAACTGAAGATCATATGATTGGATTACGATAGAAAGTAAATAAACATAAAATGAACGAAAATGTATATCAATGAAATATTACAGGTATCAGTGATATGCTATTAGGGTAAAAAAACAGCATGCTGTATTATTATACGGCACGCTACTTTTTTATTTTTTATACAGATTTTTAATTTTAAAAACTATGTAATCAACCAAATAATACTTAAATATTCCACTTGATTACTGAATAAACGTTTTCGAAGGTCTTTTACGAAGCGAACACTATCCAATTAGTATGTCTTCTATCGAACTATTATAAAAAGAGCAACAAAGCCTTATTATTCGCAAGCTATCTTTTCGCTACGAAACGAAACGAACACGTGAGAATGGTAGTGTTTGGGTTTCGTGCGAGGTGCGAACGGAGGCGTTGAGGTGTCAAGTTTAATTGGTGCTGTATTTCAAGACAGGCACCGAGTTCGTGCGCGTGTATATCCTGATTTGAGTGCGGCGTCAGTGTCAGCGTCAGTGGGAAATAACCTGTTTTTTACACGTTGCAAACGGACCTGCGAGTCATATCATTGGGTCACGGACACTGATTTATGATGTAGGTATATTAAAGCCAAAATATGTATTATCCGGAAGTCGTTCGTTGATGTGTTGTCACCTCAGTCGTTAATGTTACAGTAAAAGTGTCAGAGTGTATCCTGGCAACACCCTTCCAACCAGGACGCAACATCACACATAATTTTGATTTGTTTCAAAAGTACTTTTCATTACCACGTACTAAATCCGATACATTTGTTCAAATGACATTTTAATTATCCAAACAAATCATACGAATTCTCGGTCAATAAAATAAATATTACGTATTTTAGTTTTTTCTTTAATATACCTATTGATAGCATTAAATAACTTCCTAAATTGATTGTTCATTTAATATTTACCTAAGCTTATGTGAAGTAGAAGGTAAATTACCGGAAGTTGAGATAAATATAACTGCATTACAGAATTAATTACACTTCCTAATACATTAAATGATTTCCGAATCGAATGTCAAGGTTGTGTTGACATTAATAAAATGAAATAACAAAGCAATAAATCTTATACTATAATTGAGTTATTTTAATTTTTTTAGCGGCAGTCGTTTCTGCAACGGATATGGGTTTGCTTGTTTTTAGGGCCACGTCGTTAAATCTATAGTGAGACCGATTTCTTAATCTACGATTATGCTCTAGACGAATTATTACTATCGGCTTAGCCCAAATTTTAGTAACAATAAGTTTAGATAGGTTTAAAACTGCTGTCTTGCGACTTGGTAACTTATTTCATATTCAATCCAAATACGAGTACATAAGAAAGAAAGTGAAAGCGTTATATTCCATCTCATATTAAGTTCCATTACAAACCTTCAAACATTTCCACTAATTTCTCTTTACGCTTTTATAACAATTTTCAAGTCATCAGAAACATTTTAATGTTTAAGTACTATTATTTAAATGAGTGAAAATAAGATCGAAATATTTGGAAAGAGAATAATAACGAGACAAATTTATACTCGCTTATAGTGTGACCGCAACCGCAAAGGTTGAATGAATTTTAACGTGCTGTATCGAGGGTCGACTCCTCGTTTTTGAGTTTCACCCGAAGGTGCGTCTAATTGGACGGATAGGGACTGGCAAGTGAAAAGGTTTTCCATTTGTTTCTAGAAAGTCTTGTTCGTCTTCCAGTTTTTTGGGAGGGTGTGTGACAATTAGCGGGGTGCCAATTATTTTCTGTAGTACGTTTTTGTTGCTTCTATTGAATAATGCAGGTCGCATCAAAACAACCTTTTTGTTGCGAATGTGATTGGCCATTCGACGAACGTGCTTGAAGGTTCTCGTTTTGATAATTTTTTAAATGTCCCATTCTTTGTGACTATTGCAATATTAACATGTTCTTGGCAAAATAACAGATCCATGAACAATTCAACGTGAGTTCGATAACTGATAAAATGGTCTGGTAGGTTTGTTTTATTTAACTTTTTGGTCAGTAAAAAATGAATAAAATATATCCCGATGATTCTGCATGTGGATTAATCTTCAGCGCACGCTTCGCCTGCGGACGAAATGTGAGTGTCAGATATTGTGGAAAGTCAAAATTTACGGGGAGTCATGCCACGGTCGGAGTACGCGGTCAATTTATTGTCTCTATCGCGAGGCTTTAAGCAATAAAGTGATTTAAATAGTTTACCTCGTAAATTCCATATGCCGACAAATTTTATATTCAAAAATTTCAAAGGAAACAGAAATATGGAAGATAGTTGTTTATTAGTGCGGTTCTACAAATCATTTAGCAATCTTCCCAAAACAATACGCTGAATGAATTCAGGACATCAGGACTGAACGATTCTACGACAATTTTTCTTTTCCAGAAATTCATATTAAAAGTTATAAGTATTATACTCACTTTTCTTTTCAATACAAAAAAATATTCTACAATTCATTTGTCACTTGCGCAACATAAAATTTATAATTAAAACGTGGCCTTCGGTAATAATCAGTTGGGTGTCGACATTGAACAAAACATTGGGTTATAAATCAAAAATTCACTTCACTCTCTTATTTAACTTTCCAATCTATTGTCAGTTGGAATTCGAAATGTTCGATGGAACGAAGGCTGTAATTGAGGTTCGATAAAGAACCGACAATTCACAAATGTATCTCGAAAATATTTGACAAAACCAGTGATTCGCCTCAAGTTTACGATCATGTAACCACAGTCGTTATGTTCGTAACTTGCAACTTTCTTCGAGGTAATTAGGTTTTACAAAACGGCCTCAAAGCGACATAAAAGTGAAATATTAGTCATTATGGTAGAAACGCCATTATTGTCGCGATACCATCCCGGACATTCGGAATAGCCTTTATTTTGCCTGTGAAATGAATGGAAATAGCATTTTCATTTTAGCCTTAGTAAATTTGTTAATAATAAAATAACATTTTTCTTTATTACAAAATCAAAGTTACATTATGCACATCATTTTTATCGTTGGAACGTGAAATTTTTCTAACTTGAAATTCCTAGTAGTAAATCGACGTACAGATTTCTGTCTAGTGTAGGGCAATACATTCACATGGCAATACTAGATAGTGGTACGTAAAGATACTGTTGACTTGGTGGTGTGTACTAATTTCAACTGTCTACCCCTTCGGGGATTACAGGCGTGCTATTACGTTGTTTTGTTTTGAAGCATGGTTTAATTGTTCAGCCTATAATTAAAATTATTGATTGGTTCCTCGTACTAGACGATAACCCAGCAAAACATTTCTATTTATTCAAATTCAAAATTGATCTCAGATTATATATTATCGTACATCATGTAGACTTGTGGTTGCCCTACACTAACACTATCTACGAAATCGTCTGTAAATATCTCACAATTCGTATCGCAAATCAGTTTGAAAAAAATACCATAGCTCTTCTTGGTGTATTTTATTTTCAGGGTTATAAGGTTGATAATGTATAAACCAACACGCCGTTGTGAGATGAAAAATTGTAAACATTGCATTATGATTACAAAATCGCGTGTAATCTAAGTTATAACGATTTCTATCGAAAGTGTCTATTGTTTCTATTAAATTACTTTGTTGCTCCACTTTTCTCCATAATGTAACGTTATGTAAGATTTTATTGTCTTTGTTTCTGTACTGTTTGAAAATGATTGTAACATTGTTTTGTGTTTTTTGTCTATGGCAATCTTTATTTGATTCTACTTCGATTTATATGATAGATTTCAAATGCAAAACATCTCTTTTTGTTGTATTGTGATCAACTATTTAAACGTAACATTTTAAATGATTATGTTATGATTTCGTATATGAATATATCACATAATAAAGTTATTTTTTCGCGTCTATATAACATGTATTTTTTCACTTATGCCATTAACGTTTTTAATGATCAGAACTCTCGTTATTATTCAAAGTCAACATCGACAACTAGTTAGAACCGAACAAATACATTTAAAACAAGTAACGAGTTCCACATCCGGTCGATTTTCCTATAGCTCAACTTCGGGACTGTTGATTTAACAAAAGCAATTACTTCGCATCAGTGAATTGTGCCTGGGGCCTTCTGACTATTCTTTAGCATGACAGACGCCACTCTAGATTAATTAATCTCATTTATTAATGGAGGGGAAGTGGCATCCGTGCCTTGTCCCGACTACATAGTACGTGTCCTGACGTGAAACACTTTCAAGCAATTTTCATCCTTATCTTTTTGTGCTACTGTCTCTAGTGCCATGACATGTGCACGCAATTTGATATGTAGTTCTACAGGAATGTGTTTATAGAGTAAATTCAATCCGCTTGCTGGTTATATAGCACTGGAGTTTGGTGCGACGAATTCCATGTAAGTTTTCTATACTGTGGCAGCTGATGAACCACGGGCACATAACAGTAAGTATTTCGTCGTGCAATAACAGATTTTATTAGGGGAACGCTGTGCGCTTATTAACTGTGAGACTGGTTATTCTAAGTCGAATCTAATGTGAACGCGTAACTACGTGGTGATTATACACAAGGCGCATTTGCATTATTCCTACAAAGATTGAGTGGGTTTACATAAATTGTTGTCGTCGTGTTTGTAGCATACAGATATGTATTACATTGGTACCGCTACCTCACTTTCATATTTTATGTTTATATTGCATACTTTATTATTCAATTTAAACAGGATGGTATTTTTTGTATTAGTTGGATATAGGTGTAGATAAATTGGCAGAGTTTTAAATCTCCGTGACATATTCCTTATTTTTTAATATTAACCGATCGACTGATCAGTGATAGACCATAGATTTAAAATACGATCGCTCATTCCAGGGATTTTATTGTTAAGTCTTGGTATTTATTTTTTTTGTTATATAAAGTGCAATTTAAAATTAAAATATCACTTGCTGTAACGGTGAAAAGACAACATCTCGATAAAACCTGCACACCTTTCAATTCTCCATTGTCTTCTCTAAGGCCTCTAAATTTTGTCAATTCGCACTTGACCAGTATGGTAGACCATGGCTTAACGACTCTCCTTATAAAAGAAAAGCCACATCCAATACTAAAAGGATAATAATTTTTGACGATGATTATAATATTGATGTGGATATAATGATATTAATCTATTCTTATATAAACAGACATACAGAAATCTATTTGTAAAATGTTTAAATGTTTCTTAGCGTGCTCTTATGAATGATATGAATGATATTTTATTATTATCTGTGCCTAGTAAGCAAAAATACCTGTCACATCTAAAAATAATATACCTTCGTATATGAAAAATTCCGCAAACGCAGACTGGCATATAAATTGTGTGACCCATTCCGGGGGCGTATTCATAATTCCATTTTCATTGAGACAAATATTCATATTAAGGGGATATTAGGTGAGTGCGTGCCTCGGTTGCAGAGGGCAGCACTGGCAAGTGAAAATTTCTAATTCAATTATGCGTGGAATATAATGTAGTTTCAGAGTTATGAAACGGTATTTGCATGTAAATGTTCTCCATGTGGGGAATATGTGGAAGGAAATCAGGTTTTTTTTCATTATCTCCCACTGTGGGGTGGATAAATGTATTTGAGTAGGTACTTACTATAATTTGTTTCTCTCAGATATATCGGCAGCTACGGAAACCTCGGAAACTATTTACTTTAAGCTGATCATTTTGTTATAATACATGCCTGATAAAAACGGAAAGAATATTTTGCTAATCGTTAATACTTCTGATCGAAGAAGAGATTTGCGACTGAATGGTTTTATGTCTCATTAACTTTCTTCTGGTAAATGTAAAAACTTGTAACGTGTGTTATACCACTTTGGCTTTAAGGGTATATACGTAGATAGGTACTATTAGCATAGTTCAATTAGATCTCGTCACATTTCTGAGTATGTACAGACGTTTTCTGGAAAGTATTTTGTTCAATAACGTACCTTAACTGAGAAGCGATTGCAAAGAAACCTACCCTTGAAACATTTATAAATCGATTGAGGACTGGTTCAGTGGTTGATGAACCGGACAGCTGCGCTGAAGGTTGCGCGGAAGGACAAACATATAAACATATGATATCCCAAGATATTCACTTATTCTTGGTCATTAAATTACTAACATTTTACTATAATATTTTATATTTAAAATCGTACCCAACTTCAATTTTGTCCACATTCAAATAGTCGGATCGCGAACTACGTCACGCCCGGCGAACGTGTCGTGTATGAATTAAAGAGCCACTGGATATAAGTTCAACGACATAGAGAGTACAGTCGTGACATGCAAGGGTCATAGTCAATGTGAAATACTGACCATACACCAGCACGAGCTTACACGAAAACAACATTCGCTATGTCCATTGTTTATGCAAAACCTACTGTTTATACGTTCTACATATTCTACGATATTTTGTCATACTGTTTATTTAACTGCCTCGTTGGTCGAGTGATTGCAAGTGCGACTGCCAATCGGGAGGTCTTGGTTTCGGTCCCTGGGTCGGATACTATTGCATTTTTAGACTAACATCGTCATCAAAAATCATTGTCATCAATACAAGCTACCGCCGTCCACTGCTGAACATAAGCCACCACCGCCAACAGCACACCACTGTGGTCGATCGGATGTACGATGGATGCTGAGCAGCACTTAGCTCTTATCGATTAAAAAAAATTTTAAAAAGCACTTGTCACGCAATACGTTTACAACGTTCCTGTCATATTGTATTTCCTAAATAAGTATGGTCCCTGCAAGTGTCTTAGAGACCAGGTTTTTTGAGAACATATTATTCTGGGGAAAATGAAGTTGTGTAGCTGAATATGATAATGATTATCGACTTAAAAATATTTGTTACTTACCAATTACCTACCTACCTACTGCCTACCCCATTAACCTACCTTTTAATAATACAGTAACCCCCCCCCATTTAAGTACTGTTAATTTATATTAAAATAAAAGTACAATTTCTAGTCCATATTTATCTTCGACTTCATTCACAGCGCACAAAAGGACAAGATCAAAAGGGCATTAAGTACTAATGTGTTTACTAAATTATTTATGTCTTCCAATCTGATTGGGAACTCCTCGGAAATATCGATTCGATATTACAAAAAGACTCACTTTCAATAATTTAATATCTTTAAGAGACTGAAGGGCAAACAAGTATAGATATTCGTTCTTCAATAACATTACAGAAGTATTAAATTAAAAAAAAAGATTGCTCATAAATATAATGGTATGTGGTCATAGTCTCTTCCAGTAATAAAGCAATCTTCGGTGCATATTCGAGGGCATATCCTCATTCTGAAGTCATTACACGAAATAGTATCACCGTAGGAGCTCCCAAGGGGGAGGGAGTGACTTTGAGGCTGTTTGTTTATCCACTCCTATATATATTGTGGTTAATTAGGTTTTTGTGCGGTCCCGGATCACTTCCAGGGGTGTGAAATTGGCAACGCTAATGTGATGATAATATGTACTTTCCTGTTACATTGAGTTATTCTTCGATTAATCATGGCAATTATGACGGAAGTCAAATTTGAAGCATGTAATATTATTGAAAATAGGAGATGAATAAAAAAAGTACAGTAATAGATTTGACCATAGAGTTGCGACGTATTTTAAGAAAACTGAATAAGGTAACTATTACTCTTTATTTTTGTCATAATGAAATCGTAGTGGTAGGACAAAACAAGTACTAATAGATATATGTGGCCCCATGTCATTATGACTTCTCCCTTAAGATTGGCAACTCCCGTCTCTCAGTTAGGAGAGACCGAGAGTTTACTGAGCGCGCTCTATCATGTGCCTTATGCGCAGCGAAAAACATTGTATCAGATACGGAATATTCCGTAAACAAACAAAATTTTCCGTTTACTAAAGCTAAATAATCACAGCAGCGTACTACTTGCGCAATTATAAGGTTTCGTGTAACAGATTGAACTTCAAAGACTCCTTAATTAAACCTTAGAAGGGTCATAGATTCTATAGCTTACAAAGTAATACTGGAATATTTACTTAGACCGTAAATATTTTAATTGAGTAGACGATTTTATTATGGTCGCTTTGATGTTAAGGATATCGTGAAAAACGCCCCCCAACACCCGCCCGTTAATTACTTAATTACGAATTGGTAATTATAATTAATAATTGGTATATAACTTGGAGTAATTAACTTGTCCAATGTCTCTGATTGATATTGGATTATAATAACCTTTCCTCGTTTCGTGACTTGTACTATTTGTGGCTTTAGAGTTTGAAAATGACATAGAGTTTCAGATTATAATAACAGTCATTTACAATGCTTCATTATAGTTATTTTTTTCCATGAATTGTGGAAAACAATATTTTGTTACAATACGGTAAGGGAAAAGGTCCAGTTGTTTTTTTCTTAACATCGGTTTTTTTGTGCATGAGAATTTACGTTAATAAATTAACCATAGTGCCTTCAAACGATATTTTTTTAGTTCAATAACTAGATATATGGGATACAAATTTGATCTATAGACAAAATTAATATAACAATAAGAGCGAGAAAGCAGTATTAATAAGAAAATTAATTTTAATTTTATATCTTGCCCTTATAAAATATTTCCAAATACGAACCAACTTCGTTTAATAAAAGATGCAACTTTTCTTTTAAAAAAATTACACTTTCTATTTAATATTTTATATGAATAATAAATTACTATAAATGTCAATACATATCTGACGAATACATTTTATTTTATAATAATTTAAACTTACCAGATACTTGATAAAAAGAGATTTTTTTAACAAAAGAGCGCGTAAATTAAGACAGAGTTATTTGACCTTGGGAATCCATAAATTCTTAGTTTCGTAACTTTCGTTCACATAAATTCCTTACGATAGTCTACTATGTACCCATACCGCTAGCTAAATTGATCCATATACACTAACATATGAGTGAATTCTCAATGTAGTAGATAAACAAAAAACATCTATATTGCTAAAGAGGCGATCGCTACTAACGCTGAAAAATGATAAAGATTTCAAGTACATTATTCATAAGAACGATGTCATAAGATCTTCAGTAGAAGTAATTGCGAACATGCCCACCGAACTCAATATTGAAGTTTCAAAGACGACAATCGGAGCAAAAGATTTTGTGATCCATGAACTAACTTGCCACTAATATAAGTAGAAAATATGCATATAACGTTCAAATCTCTCTGTATCCAACAGCTCGAGGCTTTCAAGATTTTATTAAAACTTCGCCCCTTTGAGATAAGTTCTGTTTGATAGAAACCAATGCCGAACCAGGGGGAGATTGCCCCCTTACAATTAATGCGAACATTTACGAAAATTTTATTTCATCCGCGAATGGGAACCTCCGTTATTTGATTATTAATAAAATGAGTTTTATTTTGCTGGCCATTTGCATAATTGTTTCATTTTCTCTTTAGCCGACTGGATTCGATAAAGTCCGCGCTGAAATCTTTTCGGAAGATATTAAACTTGAATTTGCTGAATTTGTGTGGGCAGCCGGTTTTTAGTGCTTTCGTACGGAAAATTGCTTTTTTGTAATCTGAAGATGAAAATTGCACTTCTTGTATATTAAAATTACGATTATTTTGGGTTAATGTAGGTACTATAAAACACGACGATTTATTGGGTCATACTTCCTACCTACTTACACTAATTTACCAAGCAGATTTTGATATTCGATTCTAGGCCTCTATAACATCTAAAATATATATTGATCGTCATTCGTCTTAAATGTATTCGTATGTATAATTATACTTTATGATTTGTGTTTTAGATATAGGTATATTTTTTGTTATAAATATAACCAAGCTTTTGTTTGTCCTAAATGTTAAGTCTGATTTCAATTTGATGATAAATTTGATAATAAGACATTCAAATCCAATTGCAATTCAAAGCAAAAGTAATTTATATTAATCAGATACAAATCATTTATCTAGAACAACGGCGTTGCGGAAATCAATAGCTCGTCAATTTGAATTTGCTAATCAGTGTAAGAAAATACATAATTCTCGACGCGAACACGCAATGGACGTTTTGAATTTACTGTTAGGTTTCGACACAAACGCGAAACGGAACGGACAGGGCGTATTTTGTAACCGGACCACCTGAGCCAGAGACAGTTGGCAATCTCCGCGATCTAAAGTGGTCCAAGTTGTAGAATTATTCGCTACAAGTCCAACTACTACGGACGTAACCGGAGAGCTTCGTGTGCAAACAACTGCTTATCATTCGTGTAAAATATACCAATCGTTTTGATGACAGGCGTTAACCAGTTTTATAGAGATACAGAAGTGTTCGTCCACATTAGTGGAGACATGAAAGTCATCCACCAAGCGGTTGCAGATAGCAGGCGCCGAGTACAAAAAATCTAGAACAACACTCAGCGTCAGCGGGGCCTGGGAATTGACCGTTACTCGCAGACTTTTATAAGCGGTCCTTACGCAATAAGTCCTGAATGGTACTATAGCAATTAAAAAGCTTTGTAGACAAAATATAGAAGATAGAAATTGTAGAAGAGATATATTAATAGATATAAATTGTACTTAAATACGTTAAAACTTGGAGTATCGCCGATGATCATTACATAATTTCCTTCGCTCCGAAGTTTCGCATAACCCACCTGAGACTAAGCAATGCCAACAATCTAAAGTTAGCAGGCGGAGTGGTTGTTCTATTTTCATCGGTTCCAGCAATATCTCAAACAGGAATACTTGTGGACGGTGTTCTAAGGAGCGGTCTGATTTGACACCCGCTTTGATTTGTCACTCGTTGAGAATTGTTCGCAACTTTCGAATGAATTAAATGTTCAGAGTGAAACTGAAAATAGCAGTGTCTATTGGAGGATTCTAGTAATATTTTAATATGATTGCGATCTTTCTTCATATTGAAAGGTTGTAATATGGTACTTAACATTGTGAAAAAGTCACATGTTCAGTTCCACAAGCGTCTTTTTAGTTATCGTATTTTTGAATAAAGTATGCTTTTCTTATAGGAGACTCCCTCGTTTGCCGATTGATCGCAAAACACCACTGCTAATCGAAAGGTCCTGGGTTCGAATACGGTGTCGGGTACTATTGGAGTCTCTGACAAAGATTTTCTAGTAAACTTTTCTAGTAGTCGCTCGAAGTCTGCATCTAGGCCCAATATCTATATAGCATAATATTCTCACCACCTATTACATAGTACACCTTAAACCTAACCTGACCTAACTGGTGAAATGTGGGTGTTTTCAACACTCTTCTGCCTAGTCCTTCGGGGATTACAAGCGTAATGTTACGTTTTTTTTAAAGAGTCGACAATGATTAACTTCGGTTCTTTTCTATTGCACCTATAGAAGGTATAAAAATCGACGAAGAGAATAATATGCTGTATATAATTTTAAGATAAATTATGTATATAATATTATATGAAATCGAAGTAATCAAACTTTATTCAAAGTATAAAGGGAAACAGTGCTAAATTTGTAGATACTAAATAGACCAATATTACATTATATAATATCTGCTATATAATAGTGCATTATATAATAGTGCTTCCATCCAGTTTCTAATATAATATAACATGACGATCTTTGACAAATGAATTGTTATAATCGACTTCTAAATCTGGATTCATCATATCTTAACATATTATACGAGTATGTATCTGTTACATTTTTAATACCAAAATACATAGAGTATATCAGATTATATTTAGCAATAGAAAACGTAGCGCGCGGTCAAAAATAAATAACGCTCCCCTTGCCAATGCCAATGCATACTCATTGTAGATATAATATTACTTAACATAATTCGAATTGCTCTTTAATATCAAAACCAGACCTTTTCTGACCCTAATATTAGTTTAGAGAGAACTCAAGTCTTTCAAATTTATGTTTTTAGTGGAATAGATGTTCCCAAAATCGAAAATAGGTGATTGAGTTTCACCAACTGCAACACACATTTTCATAAGCCATTACTCGTAACCTTTGATAGCCTGCACTAAAATAAGTATACGTAACTTATGATAGTCATGATATATTGCAATAACTCAGTGACCTGATGCCAGATTGAGCACAGATTCTAATGTAACAAAAATACATATGATAAACATACATACATATGCGCATACAATTCTAAGCATCTATCTACATATACATAGTTCTACATTCAGACGCAAACCTCACATCGTCACAAAAATATTTGTTCTGTAACGGAACCCACAACGCACAAGCCAGCAGCTAATTACTAACTACTAGACCAAGAGGGCAGTGAAAGATTATTTCTTAATGTAGCACAAAATTGTAATACATACGAGTAGCAGTCGCGTAATAAGAAGACTAATACAAGATAGATAATATAAACACGGTGTGTATAATCACGCGTCTTATTATAAGCAAGTCACCTACTTCATTACCGTTGGCCGCTCGCACTTCGTTACGAACCGAACACGACGGTGGAATTGAATCGCATTCACGTTTAATAGCCAGTAAACAGCGCTCCACTTCTATATTATCTGTATGGGACCTTCTGAAATAATTAATGTTCACAGAGGTGCTATTACCACCAAATCTTTTAAAAGCGATATTTATGTTTTTTCTTATATATTTTATATGGAACTGTATCTTTGGAATAAAAGTAATTCTATTTCCATTTCTATAAGAAGAACGCAAATTTTTACACGGTAAATTTTCGACATGTATTAGATGACTATATTGATTAAAGTATCTTTTTTTAAACTATAACTGATCGTTACGCGTTCATGGTCGGATATATAAAATATGTTAAAGTCGTATTTTAAAGTAATTTATCCGACAAAAATAGTTGAGTAACTTGGTGATATAAAAGTTCGAACACAACGCTATATAAATCATATGATTTATTAAAGTAAATATGTGTTCTGATATGTAACTATAGTTGGAAACTGACCCGTGACCGAATTGCAAACGTGTAATAAAATAAAACAGACACATTCAGTCCTTGGACTTAGTAAATAAATACCATACGATATTTCTTACGTATTCCGAGCTTCAGAAGGTATACTATATGGATTTGAGTAGCCATCAATAACAAAAAAAAATCGTTAAAATATTAAAAAGGCTGTTATGATTAAATCAGTCTCGGCAATTTGGCGTGCCTCTATACCAAAATATGCATTTTAAGATTAAGTATCGCTTGATATAACAGTGAGGAAACCTGCACGCCTTAGAGTTTTAAAAAAATGTCACCTAAGGCGTGTGAAGTTTGCCAACCCGCATGTAGCCAACGTATTAGATTATTTTAAGTATCTAAACCCTATCATTCTGAGAGG
>DWME01000545.1:0-32180 GCA_018244795.1 Parelbella ahira ahira
ACTGGCCAATCAGAGGACGCATCCTGAATCACGCTATCAAAGTTCCATAGAATCTCAGCATATATACAAGTTCCGAAATTAACATCAAGACCGCGGTCCCCAGGCAGCGACATCGCCTGGCGGGAGATCTCCCCTTTTCCTCCACAGCGGTTTGGCAGACTTCACACGCCTTAGAAAACGTTATGCATAATTCTCAGGTGTACAGATTGCCTTATAAGGTTTTCCTTCACCGATATTATAATAGGCCTCATTGTTTAAAATTATCTAAAATCGCAAGTCGAAATCATTTCGTTACAGTACTCCTTGTTTTCAGTATATTGTCATTTAATAAACAAATTTCCAAAGGCAACATTCCATCTGTAATTTCCGAAGACGTAGCCAGAAGGATGTAGAACATTCCCACGTTTCACCAGTTACGTTTACGTCCCACTATGATATAGGTGGTGAGCCTATTACCGTGTACTGCGCTCAAATCTAGACTCCGAGATACTACTAAAAATTTCAAGATAGAAAAGTCCAATAACACCCATCCCGAGGATCGAAACTAGGACCTATTGATCGGTAGTCGCGTTTATAACGTCTTGACCATTATCATCCTCATCAGCCTGTCTCAGCCCACTACTGGATATCATCATCATCATCATCAGCATTATCAGCCTACTCCCGTCCACTGCTGGATATAGGCCGCCCGGCCCCAATAAGCACTATCGCGTCCTATTCTCGGCTCGTCGCATCCAGCGTCCAGTAGAATTACAACTATAAAATATCGAAATGAACATAAAATCAAATGTTAGTCTCTTCTCAAAAATGAACAAGGCCGGCTATACTTTAGTTTATTTTGAAACCATCCTCAGAAATATAAATATATATATTTAAGTTTTAATTTAAGATTTAATAAAAAATATCAGTAGCTAATTATGACAAGTCTATTGCATTTATAATGTATTTATTGGTTTTAATCAATGTCGACGTACGACTTCAACGTCTATTTTAATTATGGTACACGATTGACCCTTTTTTTTTTATAATCAATAATTAATTTAAATGAAAGGCTAATAAAAATGTACATTGCAGGTTTATGTTGATAAACAATATATTTATTTTAATGGTAACGCAGTATCGCATGATGTCGACTATAAATTTGAATTACACAAGAAAATAATTCCACTTGTAAAGATGTTGTCGGAACAGAACGACGGAACGACGTCGTAGAAGTGTTAGAATTTAAAGTGGAAAGCATTAGTAATCCAGAAATATGAAGAGGATAATAAAAATTTTACGACGTATTTCCTGTTTCGTTGTTGTGTGGTATTTTATGGGAGTGAAGGCTGGTGAGTGTTCTATCGTGGATAGAATATGTTGCATAATTGGATGTAGGTAAAATTACCTACATACATATACCTCATCCACTTTGAATTAATTCAATTAATCGAACAAATTTATATAATCAGTCGTTAAAATTGACGTGTAGGTAAGTAATTGATTTAACTTTTAGTTTGAACGTCAAGTAGATTCCTATGTCAAAGAGTTATTATGCCTACACAAGTTTTTAATGTGTGCTACTGTTTGACCACAGTCTAATATGCATTTGACAACGACAGTAAGGGAGGCCCACGGCGACTTTTTGCAGATATTCTGTAACGCGTTTCGCAAACGCTCGACTGCGGGAAAAAGAGACAGGGATGCCGTCATATTCTTTTTAAAAGTGCAGCATGGTTACTGTAAGGTGACTCACTATAAGCACTGTTCCCGTCGGCGTAATTACGCGTAAACTTCATTCCTATCCCTGCCCAACTTGCCTAATTATAAGGTGAACCATTCGGTCTAACAATAAGCATAAAAACCGGTGTAACTCTGAAGGCCATTAGGGTCAACAGAAGAAAGACAATCAGAAGAATGCAAATGCAGTCGAAATGTAAATGCGTGCTGCGCGGGCGAAGTTAGACGACCAGCGACAGCACTTCGACTTTATCGCTACTGAATCGCTGCATAAAGTCGCCATGGGCGATCTCCCGAAGGCCTTCAACAAAGAATATTTAATTTTAGCCTAATAACCCTTTTTTTACTGAGATAATAACCGGTTTTATGAACCGGTTCGTGTTGTCTTCTAATGGCTCGTTCAATTGTGAATTACAGTCTATAAATACCAATGAACCTATTTTAGCCTTATGGTATTTATATAAACAGAATTTGTTGCACGATACCGAATTTAAGAGACAAGTATTAAATAAACCCTGTATAAAATAACGTAGTTTTAATTATTAATATTAAACCGCCTTAATTATAGAGGTCTCTATCCTTACAAACTTGACGTACTTCGTCAGCACGTGCCCTCTCGTCAAACATGCACGCCGATTTCTGCTATTTCTGACTCTATTGGCCAAGTTCTGACCTAATTGTTCTGATATATTGTTATATTACTGATATTTTCCTGCGATATGAAATAGGAATAAACGATACCTAATGAAGAACGACTTCAGATCTACCGGACGCTCCATGTGCGGCGCGACGGATGCAAGCGAACGAGTCCGTCGTATGCGTCTGCAACGCGACCTACTGCGACACACTCATCCGGGAACATCCTGCCGTAGGAACATATATAGCCTACACTTCGTCTAAAGTAAGCAAATTTATATATAATTGTGTATATTTCAATAAAACATATTATAGTTTAGTTTTATTTCAATATAGAGAGAGAAATAAATGTACCAGGGCAGTAATAGGTGAGAATCCATTAATTGAAATTGGTGAAATTGGGTAATAAATTCCTAAAATTTTGTAGGCCATATAACTGATCGACCAGACTTAATGTAAGGTCAAATGTGTTAACAATAAATTTCCTTATTATTTTCAGTCTGGATTAAGATTTAAAAAAACATACGGACAATTTAGAGAAGGATACAAATTACGTAAGTAGTAATAAATATATACCTGTCTTAAATATTCTTTTGGAGAAGAACATGATTGTGAGGAAGAACATGCGCGGAAAAGATTGAAGAAATACTTCTAAAGTTCATTTCAGGAAATAGAAATGCAATCGAGAGAAAATAAGGAACTTATAATAAATAACAAAATTGGTATACTTGAGCTTGTGAGAGTACTGAACACGATGAAAGCATGTAAAGTAGTTGTTTGTGATAGGCTATGGCAAAAATCCGAAAAATATTATAATAAAATCATGATTTTTCGAAAAGAATAACACAAAGAGCGCTGACACGATATCATAAGATAGAGATGATCCATAAAGATGGGATCTTCATTCACAAGGTACGAAAAGAACAAAGATGATATTAAAAGGATTCTTCTACTGTGTGTGTACATCTTAATTCAAACCAAAGCTCACAAATCTTATTAATAGTAATAATAAATCCTTCTAAAGGTATCCAATTTAAGACAGACGAAGATAATAGATGCATAATTTACAGATGGCCAGACTCTGTATGTTCTAAATCCATTTAAACGCTACCAGGCGATTATTGGCTTCGGTGGCGCTGTCACCGACTCTGCCGCGTACACCTGGAAGAGCTTATCTTCAGGAGTTCGGCAAAGAATGATTAAGTAAGAAATAGTAAATTATTTATGTTACATACATATATTCCAGATTGGGATGTCAAACTAATCGGGCAGTAAAAATTTGCGAAGATTTACCTAGATCTGTTGTTTAAAAAAACTTTACTAAAATAATGTTATTTATTCGTTGTTGGAATTGAATCATTTGTTTTTCAGTGCGTATTTCAGCAAAGACGGTTCTGAATACAATCTCCTTCGCACACCGGTGGGTGGATCAGACTTCTCGTTGCGAAAGTACGCCTACAACGAGATACCTATAAATGACTACAAGCTCTCCAATTTCTCGCTCACCTGGGAAGACTTAGAGCTTAAGGTATTATTAATTTTGTTTATGAGATTCCATAATCTTTATATGTAAAATATAAAGGATGAAAATTTCGAAGTCCTTGCTCACCAGACCGACGTGACACGGTCTGGGATTCGCTTACCAGCCAGGCGCACTTGTACGACGATTATATGATGAACAAAATCATGAATGAATTACATATAATTGATTGTAGGATAAATGAACAAAAGAAGTAACCAACGAACGAATGCATAAATGAACGAATGGTCACATTGCATTATATCCCATAGTACTTACTTTTAGACTTGCTCCTGGTCAAGAGGCGGCTACATAAATGAGTTGAAACATATACAGGATGGGCCATTAAGTACTTTAAGCTCAGCACATTCGATAAAGAATGACTTATATTCGTTTTGACAAGTTACGGTTCCTACTCTCAGTTAACTTTTCGATATCAACAGATACCAATGATCAAGGAATGCCGCAAGGTGGCCACAGAGAAAGTAATGGTGTTCGGCTCGACGTGGTCTCCGCCGCCGTGGATGAAGAGCACCGACGTCATCACTGGAACGAGTCGTCTGTTCAAACAGTTCTACCAGACATATGCTGATTACCACTGCTTGTGAGTAACCATCTCGCGTGGCTGATAAGTGAGATGATTACTATGGGTACAAAAACCTTCAGAATTGAATTGTGATGAGCAATTATTAATTAACAATAAGTTGGGTAATTACGTAATCTTGAACTAAATGTTGTATGCTACGTCCGCTCAGATATCATTTAATAATGTTCAAAATTTGTCTATTATTGTTAATTGTTTGACTGCCACGTTGGTTGAGTGTTGTCAAAAGCGACTGCCGATCGAGAGGCCCTGGGTTCAAATCCGTGCTATGGGATTTTTCTAATTTAGAATTTCTAGTAGTAACTCGGAGTCTTGAATCGCGGCCGTTGTAATATGTATGTAGTGAAATAATATTAATATTATTATAAGCTGCAATAAACGACGTGTTTTCTAAAAGGATTTACAGGGTAATACAGGGAATGGAAACTTAAAAAAAGACTTAAGTTACTTGACATGATCTAAGCTTGGTATCCGTGTGGTGTTATTAAGATTTGATATCATTGTGGCTTACAATTTCATCCACAGATTCGCCGAGAAATACAAAGGGGAAGGCATTGATTTGTGGGGATTCACCACCACCAATGAACCCTTAAATGACGTGTTCGCGTTCGTTCGATACCAGACACTTGGATTCAATTCTACTGGAATGGTATGAGAAACTTTAGTTCTTATTTTTACATAAGTACATATAGGTACATTTATCTTCTAGCCAGCTCCTTTACAAGGTAGGTAGAGAGAACGAAGAGCTACATATCTCTATCCTTGCAGGTCTACCATGCTTCTTCCAAATGTATTTCTCTCTTCATACTTCTTCTTTTTTATTTGTGACAACGAATAAAGACCTGAAACTGGCTTATTTAGGATTAAATCTGTAGCTATTATCGGTCTCCAGGTCTAAGTGTCAAATAGTTTTACAATTCAAACTAATTAACGATGATTGTATGTATATGGTCCAGCTTAACTCGTGTACATATGTTTTTCAGGATGGCCCACTACTTTCGGACCTAAACTAGATGCGTTATAAGTGAGTTAAGCCTGCCCATAATTTCATAAATTTAGGTATTTACATACATATGTATATATTTATACATATTTCAGATGTATGGCCGTGTAAGCACACCACCTGTTCCACGATGACACGTAAACTTAACGCGTGAAACGTGGGACTGTACTACACTCCCCTGCTTAACCTTTCAGGAAATACATGGCAATTTTTTATATACTTCAGACCACAGTATTAAATAGTTCTTATGTTTCAGGGGGAATTCATAGAAGAAAATATGGGCCCAACTTTTAGACACAAGTGTTCAGTTAAAAACCTTAGGATAATGGCTGTGGACGACCAGAGGACTGTCATTCCAATCTTCTTCAATGCGGTATTCTTATTTTATATGGATATATAAGCTTGAATGTAAGGTCTTAGAGCGCGCCAACCTGAAGAAGTTGATACTGCTGAGGTAGATAAATTCGCAAAATAAGCATAATGGACGATAACACGCAATGGATGTTTTATTAATTGTACATTTATGAATTCGCCTTCGTCGAAGGTACGCATATTCTGGTATTTACTTGCTAACATCTACCTACCTATGTATTGTTGATATGTGACATTTTAAAAGTTATAAACACTTTATGCTGATTCGATTCGGACAAGTATTACCCCATGCCGGAATACTGAGGTGTCATAAGACGCAACTAAGTTCTTCGCTAACAGATAGCAATGTGACATGGTCTGTCTAGGCACGGCAAGATACCACTTACTGACAGCAGCGTAGACGGTGTGAGAAGCCATGCTCGGCGATCTCCAACCCATACGGTATTATGGACAAAAGTTGGACAAATATTGGTATCACTAGTTATAATGGTGGAAGAAACATCGTGAAGAGACATGTACAACATAAGATCATACACCATGTTCTCCGTAGAGTGTGAAGTCTATCCATGCGTACTTGGTTAGCGTGGCAGACTGTGGCCTTAACGTTTCCCATTCTGAGAAAAGACCTGTATCTCGATTATTGAATAACAAAACATTTGACGATATTATTAATTATATTTCTGTAACCTCTTTTAGGTTATCAATGCAATCGTTTTTCTCAATTTAATGAAGATAATAGTGATTGATCCAGGGTTCTCAACTGTTACTAAGATGCATAAAGTATTAAACATTATATATAAAATTTATCGATGTGGGCAGAAAAAAAAACAATAGATATATATTTTTATCAGTATTTAATTACATTGGAATATTTTAACAAACGTTACAAGCGACGCTTTGAATAAGTATGTAAAAAACAATATTATATGTAGGTACATTAACATCATGACGTAAAGTTAAAGGAATATTACTGATAGATTGGAGTACATACTATCCGTTGAGAAGCTCCACGGTTGTGATAGAATCGGCTTCCAGAGCTATATTTGCTACTCTACTGCCTGCTTTAATACTCACAGATGAAGCGTCCCCGCTAAAATCAAAATATATTTATATTATGTAGAATATATCACAAAACAACGTTAAATTATACATAATAAATTAATTTGGTTGATTTATAAACCTGACGCTTTTATTATTACATTATTAATTTGTTCTCCCGCTGAATTACATTAACATATAAAAACAACTATTTAATAAATGTAACAACTTACACATTATGTAAAATAACAACGACTGTATTTTGCGGCGTTAGGAAGGCCACATTGTTTATAGAGCAGCTGCAAGGCGGAGACCAAGATTTGATCCTGTAGGAATTTCTGGGAATAAACTTGGAGAAATGACCCAAAGCGTAGTACATGGGCTGTTTGTAGAACTCCTTTTTCTTGTGGTCCACGATGATGGGTGCGTCTACATAATTTCCATCGACGTTCGGACCCCCTTGTTTATCCAGGCAAAGATTCCAATCTATCCAGCTGACCACATCGTGAGTCAAGTCCTGCGAATATTATCTCGTATGTAACACGCTATTCATACAATACCTACTCAAAGAATTATTTGGCATCGCAAAAAGGTTCTCATATAAGTAGTGACAAATAAACACGTAAATAAGGCTTACGTCAGATAGGGAGCAATAGTAAAATGATTAACAAATCTATAAACGATTTTCCCGATCCAAAATCAGTCGAAAAGAGAACGGTACATACTGATGGTTTTGTGGAAGATACGACAACGCATTTTCACCATCGTCATCATTATCATAACAAGGTAGAAACTTTCCTTCATAATAAATTACCTTAGAAAGCCTTTGGACGCGAGAACAGATATATTAACAGATATATTAATAGCGTAAAGCTGAAAAGACACTTACTTGGATAATATCTTTGACGTATTTTTTCGCATTCTTCCATGAACCTAAGACCACTTTTCCGGTGTTGAAACCTGGTAGTATATGATACATACTTTAGTTGGACCATCTAATACATTATTTATTAAATGGAGGACCAGTTAAGTTTTTTAAATGAATAACCATTGGAACCATATGTGGCTATTCGAATTAAGTACATGGAGCTTCTTCCAATATACATATGTAGCATTAAGTTGCTATTTTGGTTTGATTTTAATTGCAGTTAAGATCAGATGCAGAGTTGTCTTAACTACTATTTGATGTCAGCTTTTAAAAAGTTATCAGATTTTATTAGTGTGTACCTCAAATAGAAAAACTTATAAATATAAAAATACCAGAACCTTTAACTATTGACAAAAACGAACAAATTAGAAAAACAGTTCAACTGTTGATTTTATAATTTTATATCCGTGATATGTCGATATTGTCCATCTTTTAACCTTTCATCATTATCATCATCGGCCTATAGCTGTCCACTGCTGAATATAGACCACGTTGTTCGGTCCTCTGCCTTCCTCATCCAATGCCTACCGGTTTTTAACCTTTAACTTTGTTAATCAATAACATCACAATGCTGGAATTGTAGAATGCTAGAGTGGTCTTTAAATCTAAGTTTTGGGAAAAGACTCTTTTTCAATCACACGAGAACATAATTCTAGCTACATACATACTCAAAATTCCATATGACGTCGCATAACGTAAAGTCTTTAGGCCTATTTTGTTGTTATATTCCTTTATAAGTTTTCATGAGTGCATCACCTGCGCAAGCTTCGGTGCTGATAAGGATCAAATCCTTGTATTTCTGAGACACATATGTGAGAACGTCGGCCGATACATATTTGTCGGCGTAATAGTGCACCGCCAAACCATCCAAGAAATTTAACACCTTCGAGTTATTCCGAACCATCTAAACAGAGATTACGATTTTTTTACCACAGTTGTGTTCAATTTACATCTTCAAAATTATGCTTTTAAATATCGTACTTTTCAACAACAACTTTTGAATGTTTTCACCTGGAATGAACTTTATAAATTGATTTTGTAGTTGGCCTTTACTAAATTACATAAAATGACACGTTTAACTTAAAATATATATTTCTAATATTTCGTTGAATGATGGCAAAATCCTATAAATAAAATCAAATTTCGAAGCAGTGGTGCTTGCAGGCGAAAGATGTATGATGTTTCTACATTTCCTTAAGGATGAATCTACAACTGGCTGCAAGAACTCGGCCGCTAGATTGTTTTACTGTAAACTTAAAATTTGAAATAAAAAATATCTAATTTGATAAAATTTCGTGCATTACTTTGTTTTAATAAAATTATTAATTGTCTACCTCATCGAAAACAATTTTGATGGTATACCGTTGATCGTCCAACGCGAAAACTTTCGTTTTATTACATTTACTTTTACGGATAGTAGGGCCTAAGTTATTGACGATCCAGTCTGCCTGAAACATGAAAGAGAATCTAATGAATATAAAACTGTTATAAACCGCAATATTAATGTGCATGAAAATATATATTTTTATATTTATATATATTTTCATGCATATTAATATTGCGATTACAACTACATTACGATTACGTCTGCATGACTAAGTACTTATAATGTAAACTGACTTTTCCACCTCTTTCTCTCGTTTCTTTCTTTTCTTTTCTTTCAGAATCTGTTCCACCAACGAGGTAACAAGTAAGAGAATAAAATAGATTATTTTAAGAACATACCATCTCCTTAGTGTTCCATCCGAGACAACTGATAGGTGAGTATGCGAAGGTCGCCAAGGAAGGTTCGTTGCTCGTGGTAATACCATAAATAGGTACGCCCTCCTTCTCATAACTCTCAATAAACCTAGAACATTCACGCTTTGAATATCTTAACAGACAAATCTTGTGTCACGAAAGTAAAAGTAGACTTACTATAGAACTAAAGTTAAGTGGAAGATCATAAACAAATGGGTCTAGAGTAATTTTCCAGAATTCCTTCAAATTTGTTGGAAAGATTCAGAAAATATAAATTCGATATCGATTATCGATTCGAAACAGCCATCTTTCTTTTGGATTTGTTACTAAATAAATTTCTTCTCACAAGACTTTATCCCATCCCAATCACATGGTTATTCATAGCGAAAAAGAAGAAGATTAGATTATTTTATTTTGCCACTTAAAAAATCATAAATATCTCTAAGGCGCGTGAAGTCTGACAAGCCGCATTTGACCAGTGTGGCAGACTACGGCCTTAATCCTCTCATTCTGAGAGGAGACCGATGTCCAACAGAGCGATAAAAAAGCTTCCGAAATATACTTTGTAAATTAGCAACTTTGTTGAAATTCAACAAAACAAAGCCATGGCATGGCACACTAACTTGTATAAATACTCAGCGAATGTCTGATAATGCTTGCGTTTAAGGAAACCACACTTGGCGTTGGTTTCTGTGGTATACTTCATCCAGTTAGGCGGCGTCCAGCTTGAACCTATCGTCAACAATGGCGCCGTCACACATTTCATAATCTCATGGATCATGTAAATCTGGAATGGCAACATTAGGTTCCTATAATTTTCGCATATACATATGTTTTGATGCTAATTCAAATAAATGGTGTGATATCAGTGGTTAGGTCGATTTGTGTTAACGTTATTCCAAAAAGATTGGATAGAACAAATACAGTTTCCTAGATCTCATTTGCTGTTGAATTCATTGGTTGTGACAGGTTCTTCTGCTATTTCACTGCACTTAGCATTCCACAGACATAAGTGTTACTATTAAATCACGTTGGTTATTTTGTCGCGGTTTCCTTGAAATTATTAGAAAATTATTGAGAATAATTGTACGAAATTGCGTTTTCACTTACACATATCATAATTTTCTTTATCTAAATAAATTACCTACATCACTAAATATTTTGAAGATATCTCTCAAGACTAAACGCTTATCAATCGGCAACTCGAAAATAATGAAAAAGTTTCTGTAAAACATCAAAGAGCTGGTCTAATTTCAGATTGTTGAACAAAGCTCGGCGGTTTTTGGAACCATAAGCCATATCACACTTCGATATTACCCTATATTCATAATTCTCTTTCAGTAGAGCATAGTTTTTCTAACTTTCTTTGTGGTTTTTGAAACTAACAGTCTTAGTATCGTTCAATATTACCTTATATTCGTAATCCTCTTTCTGTAGGGCGAAATTCTTCAAGCTTCCGTCATCGAAATCGTCGGCGTAGGTGTAGTAGCGTACGGAGAAGTCGCTGCAGCCGATGGGTATGCGCACCATGTTGTACTCTATACCCTTGCGACCGAAGTACGATCTGAACAAGTACAAAGAATCAGTGGCTATAATATGTAAAAAAACATGAAAAACCAAACATCACCCCTGTAATCCTCGAAAGCTTAGGTAGAGGAGTGTAGAACAGTCCCACGTTTACTATATACACATGTATATGTATGTGGAATAAATAGTTACTCCGTTAAAATACAATGTTTAAAATATTGCAATATACAATAATCATTTACTCTATGAGGTACTGCTGCATCGTTTTCGGCAGGTGCTTCCAGTTAATGCTAGCTGAGTCTGTCACTGCACCCCCAAAGCCTATGATTTTCTGATACTTTTCATTGGCATTCAGGAAAATCGTATATTCCGCGTCATTCTGAGCTAAAACCACGAATAGCATAAAAGTTAATATCGCTCCAATTACGTGTTTTTAGTAACTGAATCATTATTAGTTATTTATTCATTATAGTGTGTATACATACATGAACATTTTGACGATTCAAAGTATCCATGGCCTTTTTTGAATCGCGATCCAGCCTGAAAATATTGTCAAAAGCTCTCAAAATTATATGTGCTTAAAAAAAGTTAAGGTTATTAGTAGTGTAAAATATGTTTTAAATATATAGAATAGATGAAGTAGAGAGTAAGCCAAGCATATTTTTTTTAAATTTGGATGTAGAGCGGCTTGAGGACGAACTCAAGTTATAGGTACTACCTGGAAATTTAGTTCATTTAAAATAGCTAAAAAGGAACTTTAATCAGGCCAGATCTCAAGTCACTTTGGTCATATCTGTTTAAGTCAAGGGGTTAAGGTAATAGTTTTCAAATATATTTAAGAATGTTAAAAATTACTGCAGAAGTAGTATAGGTGATGTATTGTCCATTGCAGGGCGTGACGCGAGTGATCTCGTCGCAGTAGGTTTCGTTGCACACGCAGATCACTGACAGATTCTCAATCTGACGTGCAGCGCATGGCCTGTCTGTGAAAAAAAAAACAATTTATGCTTTATTTCTTATTGTGAAAAAAGTTGCCTGTCGCAATATAATATAATATTGCAATTTTTGTCATCTTTGACGTATTCGTTGATGTCAATATTCTAAAAAGAGCCTGAATACGGAACGACAAAGCTATCGAACGTACAGTTGTAGTTACCGATGTTCTTGCAACAAAAAAATTAAAAGATACAGAGGAGCAGAAAAAATTCAATTATTTTGTCTTTAGCACTTTACGAGTACGTAGGTACCTATATCTAGATTTAAACAATATAATATGCAAAATCTTACCAGCGCTTATTTTTCTACAGAAAATTATAAAATAAATAGTGATAATAAATATATCCCAAAGGTAACTTCGCTTCATTGTGTCGTAATTTTCAAATTGACCGACGAGGAACCGATCGTCTACAGTGAGAAAAGGATTTTGGCATCTTATATTCAGTTGGAATTTTTCGTGTTATGAATTATGCAAACGTGTATTACATACATATGTATTATTGCCCTCACAATTGTTATTAAACCTTGTATACACATTATAATATTCAGTTAAGCTGTACAAATACTTAACGTGTAATACTGAAACGTTGTGAGGTAATGTCGTTCGTCAGCCATCACAAATTTATTTATATTTGCGCTTAATATTAAATGAGGAATGCTATATAGGACGATTTTATTGAACTGATGTTAAGAGACTATAAAGATGTAATATATTTTTTGTATAATACAGAAATAGGTCACGATAGAGAGACTATGACGTTAGTGATAAATAATGATTAATAATACCATTTGATAAGGAAAGACGTTAATAATAGATAATAAGAATAGTAGTAGAAGTCAGTATGAATAGGTATTTGGCGGCGCTGTGTCCTGCCTACCTGTAAGGGACCTGCTGTGATGTAATAATAGAAACTAAAATAGTGGTCATAACAAATGCGTACCAACATTTTAATTAAATTAAATCATGCATGATCGTTGAAATTATTCGATATTAAATATATCTACGTATGTGCATTAAAATGTAAATAACAGAAATATATATACAGACGAAGTTTAAATTGGAAAAGTATTGGGAAAACACAGAAATATGAATCATAGTTAGTATATACTTTATAAAAAAAAAAGGAATTTGTACAGTTGTGAATTTTTTTTATTTAAATGCTAATTCCTCAAGCAGTAATTGTTGTACGTATTTATAATATGTACTATTATATATACAGGTGTAAAATTAATATTGTGACAAATAGGCACCGTACAATAAAAATAAGGAATGTGTTCTGCGACTAGCAAAATATATCAGTACCTGAACTGAACAAAAATTAAATTGTAGTTAAAGTGTTTTATTCATATTTACAATAATTATTACAACTAATTAACTTAATTAATGTACTTAAAATATAATTAAATATCACGGTATTTACAATAAAAACAATATTTTATATAGAGATCATATTTGGATTACAACATATTCTTACATATAAAAATGCTATCATTAAAATGTACGTGTGTAGTATATATTTATGCGTATATTTAAGTTTCGAATTCGAGTGGCCAAAGCGTACCTACTGGCGTTTGTTTCCGGACACATAATTCAGGATTCTTCAAAGCAATGCTGCAAATACTTTTCCTAGGAATGCATGCTCCATGTCAGATCAGGACGCATCAGCGCTTTCCATCAAGTGGTATCGCGGCCAAGCAGTAGTCTAATACATAGGTATGTATGTACCTACATAATAAAAAAGAAACGCGCAGACTTTGACATGTTCAGTATTGAAGCATTAAATATCCTTATAGCAAATCAGCTTACATTTATACGGTATATTCTCTCTTAAAGGCTCTACCATTTTAACTCTTTCTGATGTTTGCGTCGCAAAGTGTGTTGCATCATTAAGGGTAATTGAACTAAATTCATCGTTGTCACTCTTTGTAACGATATTCTTGTTTTTGTTAAGACCCTGCCCAGTTTTTTCTCCTCTTGTATGATTTAAAATTGCTTTTTGTGTGATACTGGAGTCTTCTTTTGGCACCAAGCTATCTG
The DNA here is from genome assembly GCA_018244795.1 of Parelbella ahira ahira. NCBI lineage: Eukaryota > Metazoa > Arthropoda > Insecta > Lepidoptera > Hesperiidae > Parelbella > Parelbella ahira. The sequence goes on from DWME01000545.1 coordinate 14,121, forward strand.
ATGAATGTCTCAATGGGATTTTTAAGTTATTTTTAGGTATTGTATTGTGATTTCTTTGTAGTAAGCTACTTCTTAATTTATTTACATGAGAATCTGTGGGTGAATTTTTCATGGATGATAATGTCTCGTCTTCACTTGTTTCATCCAAAACATTAATTTCAGAAGGTAGAATGTGATTAGACGACGCACCAGGGTCTAATGAAAGCTCACCCATATTTCTAGAATTTATAAGCGTTGATTTACTTTTCGGTAGATTTTTATCAGATACAATTGAGATTTTCGATTTTCGTACTGTCGGTAAAGTCTCTTTATTCCGAATTGACCCTAAATCAATGCGGGATATTTTTCTAACATCGTTGCTAAATGGTGGTAACAAGTTTTGTTTTAAGGTAGGATATTTATTTGTTTCTAATAATACTCCGTGCTTATTTGGTTTATTTTGTTTTAAGTTTGTTTTTAATTCGTCAAGATGTTTGGATTGAGATAAGTCCGATAGCTTAGTAATTTTAGGCGGAAAAAATTTACTACCTGTAGAACTATCAGCTGAGATAACCCTCAGATTTGGTAGACTTTTGGAATTAGCTTTATTGGGCAGTGGCGTCAATGTTTCTGCAAATTGTGATTCTTTTCTTATCGGATAATAGCTTGATTTTAATCCTACATTACTTTTGTCACCTTGTAACGCATAATTTCTAACTGACGGTAAATTTAATTGATCTAAAATACTCTGGTGGAATACTTTTAGTCTATCATTGATATCTGTGTGCATAGCTTGCAATCTTTCGTTTAATTCATCGCGTCTGGTTATTACATCCAATACATTATTCGAATCGGTCTTATCAGATTGTCTAAAGAGCCCGAGAAATTGAGGTTCTTTTAAATTAGTCTCTAAAGTTTCTTTTACATTCAGTAGAGTATTTTCAGCGTGACTTTTGAGACTATCAGAAAAAGCAGCTAAAGTTATACTAGAATCAAATGTATCTTCAAAAGGTCTTGGCAGTTGCAATGGTGAATTCCAAAAATTCGGTACACGATCTGTTAATATGGTACCAAGTTTATCAATATTCATTACATTCTCTAAGGGATTTCTTAATTTCTCTCGCTTCTTATGCTGCATGTCTTGAGTTATGATTCCTTTATGGATTGTCGTACGAGCTGTTGATGATTCTAGTAAGCCCAGACGACTGTTCATAGTTGGATTGAAATGTATAGGATGATCTAATGATTTTGGTACCGCTATTTTATTTCTAAACGATTTAAGACTTAGTTCTGGTATTTCAGGTGCTAAAGCATCCAGAAGCTTAGAAGGTGGTTTTTGTATTTTACTCCAAGTTTTGATATCATCAAAAGAAGTTATGATAGGCTTATTGTTTGAACTTTCGTTAACGCTATCTTCAACAGTACTAATTCCAGCCCTGTTACTTACTCTTTCAGTTGTAGTAAACAAATTTTCCAACTTCGATTTAAAGTTATCTAAAAGATTTGATTGTTTGCTCTTTAAAAATATATTAGGCAAATTTACTGCGGGTTCGGTGACAATGTTTGAATAGAGGTTGTCTAGAGTGTTACGAGGCAATGACGGTTTTGGTTGGTGATCTAGCTCTAAATTTACGGTTGCCATTGAATTACAATAAGGTGCACTTGCTTCTGCTTTCATTTCATTATTTTCTGAATCTGAACTTTTATCAAAGTTGTCTGTTATACTGTTTTTTAAATTATTGATAGTGTTAACACCCAATGTAGTTTCACGTGAATTTTCATTATAGTCCCGATCTGATATTTCTTTGGACTCGCTTTTTTTAATTAAATTTAGCTCGTCTTTAGTTAGGAGTTCTTTAGGGTTTTCTTTGTTTTCAATATCGTCAGTTATCATTTCATTCGAGCTTGTATCCACATTACCTTTAATATTATCTAATGTTGTACATTCTGATAATTTTAATAAAGAATTTGACATGTTTTGTAATGTTTGAAAGCTAATTTGTCTTTGACCATCATTGCGGTTGTTAAGATCAGAATGTAGAGATTGATTATAAGCATTTATGTCTTGACTTTCCTGTACTAAATTTATATCGTCTTGTTGTTCACTTTGACTCATAATGTTTTCATTTTTAATGTTTTCTACACTCTGCGTTAAAATTTCGTTGCTCGTATCAACTATACATTCTGAATTTTGTATGAATTTATCATGGAAATCGGAATTGCTAACTATATTATTTTTCTTTATGACTTTCAAATCATTGTTATTACTTTCAGCAATAGGACCATTTAGTATTTCGTTAGAATTTAGACAATTATCGGAATATTTCAGATCTGTTTCTTGGACCACAGAGCTGTTATCAAAGGCAATAGGTAAATCGAGATCTTCGAGTAACTCTATTTGATCAAAATTTTGTTGAGTGTACTCACTGCTATCAAATTTTTGCTCTTCTCCCATATATAATGTATTTATCGTCATATCGTTCTTCTTATTTTCATCGTTAGTGAATGTTTGTGAGAGACATTCTTGAGTGGAGTCTTCCAATTGTGACATTTTGTCCGCTAATAATTCTTCCGAGCCTAGTTGTTCTTTACTTCCAGGGTTTTCGTAATCAAAACTTTCTAGATCTTTTAAGTCTTGTGGGTTTGAAGAAAGAGATATCTCGTTATCATTCAGTGGACTAGATGTAAGATCAATTTGATTAGAATTTTTGTTACCATTGTCGATGGCTGATGAATCAGTATTTTCTAAATCAATGGATGAGGTCATGTTTGTTAGACGTGTTATAGTATCTGTTGTTTCTGAGTGTTTTGGCACCTTTAACGTATTTAATTCTTTATAAGTACTTCCTACAACATTATCATCGTTGTCGTCACAATGACTGCTTTTATGGTTTTTGTTATCGATGTTTAAAGATGTCTGTGATTTTATATTTCGACTATCTGCTTCCCTTTCTTTTGTGTCAAATTTATTTTTCATAAAATCGTGGTGTGGTAATAGTTCAACATCTTTTAATTTTAAAAAGTTTTTCCGTTGTAAAGGTCTACTAGTCCGAAGTATTGATTTATCAAAAGGTTTTAATTCAAGCGGAGGAAGCTTAGTAGTGGTCGCAAAATATTTTTTTAAGTCGATGGCCGGTAATTTTGGTTTCTCCTTGTTTGTCATTCCAAGATTTTCTATTACATTCCTTAAGCTGAAATTCGGCTTAGGCTTAACGTCATATATTGTTGAAGGTCCGTCATTCACCATTTTATCGAAATCTTCTACAGAGTATGCCCCCTGTTTCAGATTCTCTTGTGGAAGTAATCCTGACGCTATATTGTTTAGTTTCAATCTCTGTTCTTGTATGCCAACAGCGGCATTGGGTTTCAATATTCGTTCTTGTATATTACTGGCGCTAGTTCCACTGTCCATATCATACTGGTTTTTGTGATGAAGACTTTTTAGTTTCTTCGATGATCTGCGTGAAGAATCAAAAACATCAACTGCTGGTGTCGGCTTTGACATTCTTAATTTTCCCATTGTTTGAATATTGCCCAGTGATGGATGAATGCATCGTGTCTCTTGAATATGAGATGGTTCTGGTAAGTTGTCATCCATTTCATCATCAGAATTAAAAAAAAATCTGACAACATTTTTAGGAGCTTCAAGTAACGAATCACCTAGTAAGGATAAATCAGATTCAATCAACTTCACAGCGCTCCTTGCTGCATCCCTTGCAAGAGCGTCTTGATATTCTTCATCAGTAGCTTCTCTCAAGGTCTCTAAAACCGAAGAAGCCAGTCCCACCTCTGGTTGGAGTAATGGCTTCGGTTCAGCCTTTTCCTCCAATGTACTGAAACATTAATTAATAATTAATGTATATATGTATAATTTGATACACTGTTAATAAAGAAAACCGATCGTAAACCTGATGTAAATGCAAATTTACATTCATTTCTCACTTAAATTGCACCATAAACTATAGTACAATAATACAAATAATTAAACCAAACATTTGAGTCATTGCTCCATAGTTATCACTTAAATTACAAGGGAAATAAATTTGGCAAGGTATAACAAAATCAAACAATCTTCATCGATAACAATAACAAAAATAAAAAAAAAAAATTGTTGACTAAATTTTAAATTTCAAAAATATTTAAAAGACGAAGCCATTGCTATCGATGTAAATTGTATAAAATGTTATTTTTTAATGATATGCAATATAAATTTAATATTATTAAGAGACGTGTAAAAAAGAGAACGTTTGACGCACAAGGTATTCGGACGAGTCACCGCTAATGGCATACAGTTTTATTCAATATATTTTATTTCCAGCAAGAAATAATTCTACGGGTAATAATAGTAAGGTGCGTATCATGGTCCGAAGAAGATTCCATAAAACTGTATTTGTTTTCGTTTGTGCCCGTCAGGGCGTTAAAATTTCCGATATACTTATATATGTAGGTACATATATATTAGATGTAAATAGGTATAGATACATTCAGGTATATTATATGCATAGATACATGCATAGATACACGCAGTATTTTTAATTGTTTAATCAGTTTCTGCCGTGACCTCGCTGCAATCGGAGGGAGCTCATGATGAAGAACCTCATACAGGTCCGGAACTTGTCAGACTATCCCAATAAGGTACGTGAGTTTAGCCGGACATATGTATAAGTATAATCATTTGTATAAATATTTACGAAACATTTAAAGTAATATGAATATTTGGAATTATTACGTACTAATAAATAAAAAAATCTGTTAATTTGTTAAGTAATTAATAACAATTAAAAAATCTGTTAAAATTAAACTTGCAGCAGGACATAAGATTTTAGAAAACCTGTGTTATTTTAAAAAAAGAAGGATTTTATAAAACCAAGAATTACCTTACAAACGGCTGAATAGCTCTTAGCGCTGGAAGAAGAATTGACGCTGACGCTTCTGCATCGCTTGCTCGAGCGTTGCAAGGACAGTTTTCGGTTGGAGACATGGAGTTATCAGCAAACCTGTCATGATCCTTAAACCTTGAACTGGATCTTATGGAATCTGGGCATGGACAACATTCTCCTCGATCTGATTGTCGTGGTTCGCGTGTAATGACTCCTTGTTGTATAGGTTGTAATGTCACCTAAAAATATATTTAAGTCAATGAATACCTTATATCTTAGATTATGATTATATATTTACCCGCTCAACTCACGTACGACTTTCGGGTTGGCCCGACTAGTTTCGGACCCGTATGAGACTCGCCGCGACCTCGCTGCGAACGGCGGGATCTTATGAGGAAGGACCTCGTACAGATCCGAAACTAGTCGAGCCAACCCGAAAGTCGTGAGTGGAGTCGGTAAATATATAATCATGTGTATATATACTCACGAAACATGTAATAGTAAAAATCTTAGGATATTTCCAGACACGGTCACCCCATCTTATAGTAGGCAAAACCTGTATTTTGGTAAGCAGGAGACTGCTAAGCTCCATGTAGATATTTATTTATAACGATATTTTAATATACTTATGCCACATATGTTTGTGCTCGGAAGGAGTGAACCTCTGACTCCTAGCTCAACAGTCAGCTTCAAAAACCGGTCTTCAAGCAACCAGCTTTCAAGACCGACGAAAGTAACGGGTGGGACCGTACAAGACAATACTTACTTGATTAAAAACCACCAACAGTGATAACACCACCATCCACTTCCGTAACATGTTCACACGCGTTCACATGGGCACAGACTCCACAATAAAATCAAGGTATCACACAGTTTTATCATTTACTTATATCATTATGATCATTAGTGGTATCTACTTATCTAACAACCGATTATCACAATGATAAAGGTCAGAGACTCGTGTGTCCAATCAGCAAAACGTGACATAAGTTGCTGATCTCAGTATAAACTGTTCGACGATACAGTAAGGCTATCTCAGTAGTTCTTGTGAAAGATAAAATTGTTATAATAGCCTAATTTCTTTCAATTCGATCCATACAATTAACATAGGTGGCTTCTGCCTACACCGTAAGGGATGTGGCGCAATGATGTATTATCAAAAATGCGTTTAAAATTTGCTATGACATTTATTTACGCCTTTAATATAATCTTATGTAATATTTATTTTTTATCAATTTAGAAAATATTCTTAGCTCCGCAGGCATATTGAAAATGGTGATCTGTAAGAGCTTAGTGATTTAATTTTCAATATTTAATTTTACAACGTTATGGACGTTTTCAGGATTAAATACAACTATTATGTAAAAGAAAAAATATGTCGAGGCCCAAATAATTGAGAATTTTTCTTAATTCAATATCTATTTAATTGTGCGTACAATATTTTATAAAATATAGTACAAGATATAATATTTAATATGTGCAGATCTCCTCAGGATGTTTTTCTTCACCAGGGCCCCGGAGTGGACGCTAAATTTAAAACTATTAGGCTATCACGACCTTATCAAGGTTAATAAACTTATTTGTACGTATGTAGGTAGATAGTTTATATATTATCTGAAGAGATTGGCAGAAAATGGTATTTGACATAAAGTCCTCTTTCTGTTAACTACAATAAAGATTAGAGAAATAAACATTTATAACATACCTACACTAATTGTAATACAGTCAATTTCTAATTCAAATGTTCTTTATTCATAGTGTCTAATTCTATACAATGAAGCTTGCGAACCCACACCGAACTAGCGGAGCAGACTATGTTTTAATGCTTCTCATTCTGAGAAAAGTCCTAAAGCAAACAACTTGTTCGGATATCCTTATAAATATAATAGGTGCTCAAAAAATCAGAGTAAAAACATTTTAAAACTAAATATACCTAACATGTGTGAATTTTGTGTGGATTATACTTAATTATCTAAACAATTGCCTTATTAATCCTTATAAAACTGGATGAATTACATTATTTTATCTATTCACTGTATATTTACAGTGTATATTGTAATGTAACAGTACTATTGTAATGATACCTAGTGGTACTGTCAAATATCACTGAATGATAGTTGAATAAATTATTTTTTATATGTTGTAATTTGTTACTACTATTATTGTAGATAAAACCTAATAATAAGAGAAAGAGGACAACTGATGGAATGTAATCCTTATGGCTTATGATAAACATATTTGAAAAGAATAATAGTTTTTGTGTGTGTTGGAACATTTTCGTGGGATACCATATGTAACGCATAGTAACTGCAGTTTAGGTCGAATCAGCAATGTCTATAATGTAAATAAATGCAAATTATTTATTATTTATAAATATCAATTACATTTTTTATTAAATGTTATAAAAAGAGCCAAACAGGTAATAAAATTCGTTAAAAATAAAAATAAAATTCAACTGTCAAAATATTAGAATGGTAATGGCAATGCAAGACGCGATCGTTCAAAAATTTAAAAGCTTTTCGTTTGAAAGCTGCTTAGCTAACGTTGCAATATTTGGTGATTATTCCTAATAACATTGTAATATTGTGTTCTTTTGGTGTATCGCCATCATTGTTTTTGTCTTAACGTGGTAATAAAATACTCAATGAATGTATATTTATGATAACATATTAGCACGCGACAGTAACGGAACACTGTATAGTTTCTTACTAACGGTTTGTTCAAAATCAACAAAATTCCTCACTACAAGATGGATGATTTTTTGAAAATCGAAAAAATCGGTGAAGGTACTTATGGTGTGGTGTATAAAGGTAAAAATAAAATTACCGGCCAGTTCGTTGCTATGAAGAAAATAAGACTGGAGTCTGAAGATGAAGGCATACCGTCTACAGCCATTAGGTAAGTAATGAATTGCTACATCATTTCTCATTTGTACGATCTTTTCCTCTAGGAAATAATGCAATTTCACATATATTACACAATTTTCGAAACGTTTTAGTCAGTTTCATAACCTATACTGAAATGTCAAAAGTATTTACAAATGCTAACATATATTTGTTTTCCAGAGAAATATCGTTACTTAAAGAGTTAAATCACCCGAACATAGTCAAACTAGAGGATGTGCTTATGGAAGAATCTCGCCTTTATCTAATATTCGAGTTTTTGTCCATGGACTTGAAGAAATACATGGATTCACTTGGTTCTGGCAAAGTATGTATGTCTGGTAATATACATTCAACATAATAACATTTTTCCATAATGTTCTCCAAGCTGTACGAGATCTACAGACAGGCACTTGGCCAGTGAGACAGACCTTAACCCTTCATATTATATGAGAAGACCAGCAGTGTCCAACAGTGGGACTATTAAAGGAATGATGACAATGAAACCAACAGGATCACCTGTTGATTGTATTTTCAAAGACTTAAGATGAAGTGAAGATAGAAACTAAACCTCATTATTTAACCATGTGTAGGTGACAAGTAACAAATGTGAGCTATGTTTTCCTGCATAGTCGGTTCCAAGTTACTTTAACAAATATAATCATTTTGTAGAATAAATAGTGAAGGAAAACATTCAAACGAAACCTGTACAGATTAGAGTTATTCATAATGTTATAAAAGTTGCTAACAGGTATTTGACCAGTGTGGCAGGCTGACCTAATCTAGAGGTGGCCAAAGGTAATCTAGAGGTGGTTGCAGGTGGAGCCCCTGCAGCTACATTTCTACCATATTACCAAAATTCGAAAGAAACTGTGAAGATTAGATCTAACTATGGAAATTTATGTTGTGGTTGAGTTCTAACCATGAATGACCTGTTTCCAAAGAAAAAGTGTTAATTGATCGGTTAATTACTTAATTGAATATACTGTGAGTGGATGTCAAAAGAGTAAAGTTAGACAATCAAAAAAGTGATTCCATCCAACTGTACTTTTTTAACATCTACTCGCACCTCAATCAATTAGTTAATTAATCAATAAGTTTATAAATCTGATAAATCTTTGTGGACCCCCACTTATTAATTGTGAACCCTCATTGTTGGGTTATGCCAATGCCCTTGAATCTTCTGTGGACCCCTAAGGGTCCACCTGGACCACTTTGGGATGTCCTAAACCCTTCACATTTTGAGAGGAGATCAGTGTTACAAACCTATCATAATAAAAGGGTTGATGATGATGACAATGAAGTTACATCTCTAGAAGTAACATAAAAATACTTTAATATGGCAAAAAGTAGAGTAGAGTAGAGAGTAAATGTCAAGAGAGTCTTAATAAAACCTACATCAATCTTCCTCATTCTGTAAGGAGACTCATATCCAATTGGGAAACAAAACATGAATTTAAAATAATGAAGAAATGAAAGAATTATCGGTTTCGGCCATAGAACTGGCAGTGAATTTTTAGGTTCTGTAATTGTTTTAACTCAAACAACCTCTACTAAAATTTTCATTACAGTTCATGGACCCAGCGATAGTGAAGAGTTATCTTTACCAGATCAATAACGCCGTATTGTATTGCCACCAACGCCGCATCCTGCACCGAGATCTGAAGCCGCAAAATCTGCTTATCAACAAAACTGGTATTATTAAGGTAATAAATCTATTGTGAATTATTATATTATCTAATATTAATTCAATATACATACCTTTTATTCTCAGTAGTAGAACTAATTACATAGTTCCCTGTCATCGAAAACCCTTTTAGCATTTCATAATAAGACCTGTCTTCTCTTTGAATGAGAAGAGTGAAGGCCTTAGTTTGCTACATTGGCTAAATGTGGGTTGGCGCACTCTACAGGCCTTGTGAAATGATAATTTAAAATATTAAAATTAGAATCAATATGAAAGCAAATAATAATACATCTAGTACAATTACTAAAGTGAAATATTACTGCTGTCGGAATGTTTATAATTACATACAGTAAAAAGCATATGAATAAAGTATTAACTACTAGTGACTGGAACATACATTCTGGAATATACAGAATTATGCTTAAAAGATACAAAATTCCTTTGAGGCGTACAACACATAGGTAACCCTTTGGATGTTGCAAATGTACAAAGATGACGATTACTTCTTACCATCAGGTAGAAAGACTAACTGTTTGCCATGCCTTTTAATGTAAAATGTATTCTGAAATTTTTGTTAGTGTTATATAATTATAGCATTGTACACGCAGGTGGCTGACTTTGGGCTGGGTCGAGCCTTTGGTGTTCCAGTGAGAGTGTATACTCACGAAGTGGTCACCCTGTGGTACAGAGCCCCAGAAGTTCTCCTTGGCACTCAGAGGTCTGTTGTTGGGCTTGTGATAATATAATTGAACGAAATGTTGGGTTGTTACAGTTGATTGGTCACAATATTGCCAAAGTATATTTTTTGTGTGTGTTTTATGAGTTATATACAATGTATATATGTTTTTTAGTGTGATATTTGTTGGTAGATCACACAAGTGTTGTGACAGTAATATTAAAAAGGGAAATGTGCATATTCTATGATAATATTGCTGGTGTATTATTTGTTCTAATACTCAACAATATTCTAAAGCTGGGTCAACAATATTCAAATCCTGGGTCTGGTGCTATTAGATGTTTCTAATTTATAATTTCTAGTACTAATGACTTGGGAGTCTACAATCGTGCCTGATTTATGGCAATAGGCACACCACCTATTCCATAGGACTTAAACGTAACTGGTGTCATGTGGGAGTGTACTACATTTCTTTGCCTACTCCTTTGGGGATTACAGGGGTGATATTACGTTTTTTTTCTTATTCTTAATATTAATGTTTTAGATACTCATGCCCCATCGACATGTGGTCTGTGGGTTGTATATTCTCAGAGATGTCATCTAAAAAGCCACTGTTCCAAGGAGATTCAGAGATTGACCAGCTGTTCCGGATATTTAGGTAATTTTTTTTCTTCTAAAATTGTAAGTATTTATATGCAAGCGCGACTGCCAATCGGGAGGTCCTGGGTTCAAATCCCGGGTCGGAAACTATTGAATTTTTCTAATTTTGAATTTCTAGTAGTGTGTCAGTCTGGATATGCAGTCCAGTGTATGGTAATAGGCTCATCACCTGTTGCATGGAACTTAAATGCAACTGGTAAAACATGGGAATGTACTACACTCCTGTGCCTACCCCTTTGGGGATGTCAAGTGTGATGTTTTATAATAATCCTTATATAAATGTGTACAAGATTAATCATTAGTAGTTTACCAGCCACCTGGTTAACATAACACATGGCAGCTCTCTCTAAAGAGTCTTCCTCTCTACATGGTTGTGTGATCTCAGTTTCATATCAAAATATGATCATGTGTAGAGATATTATTTATATGGGATCTGAATGGATTACTATATCAAGATTGATAAAATGTGGAACTTTATCTAAAAAGGACTTTAAAAAGAAACTTTTATTTAAAATTACAGAATGCTGAGGACACCAACCGAGCAGATCTGGCCCGGTGTGTCCGACCTACCTGATTATAAACCTACATTCCCCAATTGGAACACATTTAATCTTCACAATCATGTAAGTCCGTTTTTATTAGGAGGAAATATATTCGCCAAGTAATCAGAGCTGTAAAATGTGCTTGACTTGAGTTTTTACTGTACAACCTGCAATGTTACACTTTGTTTATTATTATTTTAAGTTGGCGAATAAGCAAAGGTGTCCTTGACTTTTTAAAGACCCCCTTCATTTTATAATGAATGAATATATTTATTGGAACACACTGACGATGAGTCACGCACAATTAACACACGCGAATGCACAGATACATTTATCATCATCAGCCTGTCTCAATCCTCTATTAGATAGATAGGAAACTCCAAAGTTTATACACATACTCTCTACGCTGGGGTTACCGATTGGGGATCAGAATAATAAACTAAATTAGATGGATGTGAACGGTTGTAGGTACAAAACTTGGACGAGGACGGCATGGACCTGCTGCAGAAGATGCTGGTGTACGACCCGGCGCGCCGCATCTCGGCGAAGGCCGCGCGCCGCCACCGCTACTTCCGCGACGTGAAGCTGCCGCCCGCGCTGGCGCCCGCCGCCGCGCCCGACCGCGACTGCGTGCAGTCCGCCTAGCGCACCCATCTCGTGCGGACTCACCCAACCACACCGCACTAACCCACTCCTGACTTGCTCATTTCCCACCTCCATCTCCTCTTGTACTCGTATTGTCTTGTGTTTAAAATTTAACATTGTCAGAGTTTAAGGAGTCCTTAAGGTGTACAACACGCACAAATATGTATGGATTACTATATATTAAATCGTATATAAGTATTCCATGCTAACAAATTAGTTGATTTTTTAATCTGGTGACTTATAATGGAATAGATAATGAATATTGTATCCTGAAAGTATCCGACATCTAAGTAACAATTATGTACTGCTTAAAATATGAATTTTGAATTGAACATTGGATGGTTGAATTTAATTAGTCAAAAACCACTCTGATATAATGAGCTAAGAAATGAGGTAAGAAAGTGATGAATGCAGAAGAAAACGTGTGTAACGATAGAGGTTAAGTTTTTTCGCTCTGTGGAACCTGGCGGGACGGGTGAAACGAAAAGCACCTATAATTAATGTTCTAAAATTACGATACTTGGTGAAGACTGGTAGAGAATCCCAGTGGGTGATTATTTCTCGCTTTGTCTGCCTTAGCACCTACGTGGGTACTTATAACGCCATAGATAAGCAATGGAAAAAAGAAACCCCTAATTTTTAGACGGCGTTTAAAAATTAATTGGTATAAAGGCGTATTGTTCAAAAATGTTCAACGAATAATTCGCGTTAAGTATATTATACACGTGTTTAAGAATGGTAAGTTATTTTTTTGGAATATTACCATTATCCAGTTTTGATAAAACATGATCTAAATTCTAAACAAAGAGCAATAATATATCGACCTTCTGTACTGTATGTATATTTATAAATAACTTAAGATATTGTTAAGATGGAACAAGTATATTTACGAAATTGATATTCGTAACGTTTTCGCTTGTGAGATATAAAAATCAGATGAAATATTTGTCAGTATGTTTGTTTCCATATTGTCTAGACGACTCCAGAGACTGTCAGCTTGCCCACTGCCAGTTTTTAATAAGACAGTCATAAATATATTAAACTACAGTCAAATCAGTCTGTGTGATTATGTGCTTGATTTGCTCGTATTGATGTTTGATGTCTAATATAATTAGTAGGTATTTTACTAAATACTTTGATAGTCGTCACGTCTCTGTTGAAAGTTACATATAAAACGAAATCTAAATGTTTAAGTTGTGACTAGAATAGGGTTGAAATGTGTAGATTATTTGTCGAATTTGGGGCCTTGCTGAGGCATAATATGTCTTAAATGTTATTTGTATTAAGCTCAAAGCTGAATGTTGTTGTAGCGTCGTTTGCCTTTGAGGACTAAAAACAGGTTACCTTAGATATTGAAATTTGTATACACGAATTAACCATAATGAATGTGTCACAATTACTATGTATCATTTTTTTTTTTTTCAAATATATCAGTAAATCTTTGTCAAAGATACCCATTATGGTAAATTTAAAGTGTAGCATTATTAACTATTTTCATAGTAAGTTAATATCTACTAATTGAAATTTACAAAATATGTACCTACATAATTCAAGAATTGTTACAATGGAATTAATGTAAGGCCAACTCTCACTTTTTAGTGGAGCCACTTTAATTTGTTTTAAAAAGGCATGTTTTGTTTAAGAAAAATGTAGATGCAAAATGAGTACAATGCCTTTGATTGGTATTATCTTAAAATATTGTGATTATTATTCAGCTCAAAATAATACAGTTGTAGAAATCATAAAAGTAACAGGGGTGGTCTCAAACGTAGCCTTGAAGGTAACCAGTCTCAGGTAGATTTGTTAAAAGGAATTATGATATTACTGTGTATGTTTGGCCTTTTTTAATAACATGTACAAGCTTAGTTCATTGGACAGTTTTATTTATTGTACATAGAATACTTCACAATCGTGCCAAATATCGTGCTTCTGTTTATTCGGTTTTTGCTGTCTTGAAATGATCAGTGACTTGCATTTAATGATAAACGCCTTATTTAAGTCGATTAGGATATTATATTAGTACATTTCTGTTAAATATAATTCTTTCTAAGATGGTGTGGTTTTTATTTCCTTGTTAGATTGGTTTGTGAACCTCTTTCCTCAACATCGAACATCGAACCTAACTTGCGACTCAAACTCCAGTAGCAAGTGTGAAAAAATATTTTTAGAAATAAATTCTCACATTCTGTAATAGTATTGTTTCCAATTCTTTTAAATGAAATTGACATTCATATTGATACTTTCTTTTATTTTATTCTATCAATGTGGCAGTCTAATTTATTTGATATCTTCCTAAACAAAAATTGAGTTTTTGTACCATATATACTTATTTCACAGAATTTTGGTCACCAGTATAAATGAGTTAAAAGAAACACGCGAATGCATATTTCATTAAATTTATTGCATTTTTCTACAAATATAAATGAGAATAACAAGCGCTATAATATTGTACCTAATCTTAATTATAACAATATATAAATCTCTTGTAGCTACAGCAAATAGTTCGTCACAACAGTGCATTTTAACTATTATGTTAAAGAAGTTTTTTGTAACAAAGAAATTCACATTAAATTGTAATTAGAGTATTAGAGCGTCAGTAAGACTATGGAATTCTATGTAGTAAAATTATATTTTTTCTTGTAAAATTAATGAGAAACATTGTAAGTCGATTCAACTACAACTTTATACACCTACAAAAGAATATTTTTATAATGATTATGTACAGATGTTATGAGCTGAGGCTCGCGGGTCGGAGGAAACTTCTACTCGACAAGCGCTGTGAAGTCAGGCGTTTAACGCGAATTCCTCTAGTCACTTACGTATTAGTACACGAATGATATTTAAAGAGTCCTTCAAGTCTCCATGTATTAAACATCTGTTTTTAGACACAGAATAGATATGTACACAACACTACTGATTATCTTCAGAGAGTGGTAGCGATATGACTGTCCCGTCCGGCAGGGTGAGGGTGGCGTGCAACGGTGGCGGGCGGTGCGGGCCCGCGGGTGGCGGGGGTCAGTGGTGGATGGTGTAGAGTGCGGGCTGCGCGTGCGGCGGCGCGTGCTGCGGCTGCAGGATGATGCGCGCCGCCACGCCGCCCAGATCCTGCTGCCCCAGCGCGCCCACCGCGCCCACCGCCACCGCGCCCGGCTGCAGCTGCACGCACACCAGCCCTTTCTATATACGCACTCGCACACCTATCTACACACACACACACACGCGCCTGCGTGCAACATACCACACGCGCGCTCGCACATATTCACACGCACAAACGCAACATACACACGTGTATGCGCCTCACAGCTGTATTCTCAGTGGTATTATTATTTAGGCTGTTAAAAACTGGTCAGATCATATTTATTTATTTCATATGTCATACCTGTAATATATTAGGCAGCATGGTTTGACACGTGGACGTAGCGACCAGCTGTTCTTGCTGCACCTGCTGGACGCCCACCGCCTGTAAATGCACATAAATTTATTACATTCTAGCAAGTTTAGTGTCCATTAGAATACTTTAATTTCATCAGCCTGTATACTCACATGTATCTGTATCGGCTGATGCTGAGGATGTATCTGTATTGTCTGCACCTGCAACTGCTGGGGTTGCTGCAATAATAAAATCCAAATATTATTTGCATGAACATATGTAATGCAATAAGTACAACATATAATAGGTACAACAACAGAATAGGCACAACAATTTATTTTTTTATTAACTTATCTACCTTCCACCTTACAAGATATTAAATTTTTAAAATAAAAATAAAAGAAAAATACCCAGTATATTAAATGATTTAAATAATATGTATTTCTACCTTCCAGAAACTTCTTATATTAGACATGACACATTTGGGTGACACACACATTTGGTTGACACACATTCCACTGTGGGATTTAAACTGACTGACTGACTGGTGAACTGTGAGGTGCACTGCACTCCTTTGCCTACCCCTTCGGGATCATGGTGATATGGGTATGACAGATTAGTTACATAAAAAATTTGGTTCTACAAAATCAGAGAAACCTTAAATTATAATAATCCATATGGTATAACACTAACCTATTCTAGACATCCTGGCTATCACAATGTAATTAATAATAGATACATATAACTAAAACAAAACAGAAAGTGGTGTTACACTGATATATATAATTGTATGAAATCTAAATAATGTTCTAAGAAAGAATCAGCAATGAGCCAGCATTGTAGACTATGATCTTGAAGCATCTATTAATGAGGGTGGTAGAGTGGAACAATAAAGAATTATTGGCAATGAAAAGAGACAGATATTATCCATAAGTAAATGCAATTTTTATGAATTAATCAAAAAATGTCCATACCGTATTTATTTGCTGGTGGGTCTGCTGCAGCTGGAGAGACTGCACCGAGGATATCACAGGATATGTGTGCTGGCCTCCCTGTTTGTGACAATTTATAAGGTAACTTTTTACAGTCCTTTATAAATGCAACTATTGCACATTTCTATTTTGCTTAAAAGTACAGACTTACTGCTATTTCTTCTAGAACTTAAAAGTAACCATAGTAGAAACTATAACAGTATAAACTATTGTACATTTCTATACAATTTCTAAGTGTTAATTTAGCTTTAAGAGTAACCCTTAACCCTTGTTATTCTGAGATGAGAACTGTGTCTAAACCTGGAACGATAAAAGGTTTGATGATGGATTCAACTAAAAATTTCACTTTCGAATCAAAACATATTCAGAGATATTTTCGGAGTTACCTGCACAATGCCCTGCTGTACGTGCTGAGTGTGTATCGGCAATGCGAGCTGCTGCACGCCGCCCACCTGCAGCACCTGCTGCTGCAGCTGCTGGACGTGTTGCTGTTGCAGCTGGACTTGCTGCACCTGCTGAACATGTTGCTGTTGTTGTTGCTGCTGATGCTGTTGATGCTGCTGCTGTTGTTGCTGTTGGATTTGGTCTTGCTGTTGCTGCTGAAAGTGTATTGATATTGAACTTATTAGAATTGTATATGGTACATTTACTCTTATTATTTATCGTTATGTAACATCTCAAACTAACAGGTACAAAATATCTTATCACAAATAACAATAAATTACTAAATTGCATTATATTGTGCATTAATACATTATCTCTGATAATGTTAGTTCACTCTTTAATTAAATAATAAAAAGCACTCACCCTAAAAGCATACAACCGCTCGGAGCCGTCCGGGCTGAACACGCACATCTGCACATGGCTGAGTAGATGCTTCTTCAGGCTGTGCAGGTACATGTAGCTCTTCACGCAGATACCGCACTTGAACTTCTTGGGACTGGGACCATCCTGGTTCTGCACCTGGGTGGTTTAATTTTGGAAACATCACTCTTGAATACTGCAAGGATTTCAAACAATGTTGAACCAAGTAGATTAAACTAGCAAAATCTATGCCTCTAAGAATTAACCCGATTTTACCTGCATCTGATTGGTCTGTTCCTGTACTTGCACGGAGTTGACATCACCATGTTGATCTATCAGTCCAATATTGACATTGCTGTCATCCTTGTTCTCTTCTTTAGGCTCACCGGTACTCGGCAGCGCCAGCTGGTTCTCCGAACTGTTCTCAGAGTTGGACGACTCCGAATCTGTTTTCGCATTGGCGTGGGTTTTCATGTGCCTCTTGTACGCGCTGGATTCTATATACCCTGTGAAGTAAATGATATTAATGAGTTAGTTCCAAAATGTTCAATTTGGAGATTAAATCTAATGAGGTTTGCTATTATCGTTTAGAAAGCTGTTGGGAGAAGGGCAAGCATGATAAGAAAATAGTTGGCATGATGGAGGATGGAATAAGGATGTTGGAGTGGTCGAGAGGAGGGGGGATAGGAAAGTTTTTATATAGTTAAGACAAGCTATGAAATTATAAAACGTAACATCACGCCTGTAATCGCCGTAGCGGTAGGTAGAGGAGTGAAGTATACTCCCACGTTTCACCAGTTACGTTTAAGTTCCATGGAATAGTCGGTGAGCCTTTTGTCATACACTGGGCACAATTCCAGACTCTCGAGTCATTACTAGAAATTCTAAATTAGAAAAATTCAATAGTAGCAGACCCGGAATTTGAACCCAGGACCTTCCCATC